>KV743312.1:1819-19428 GCA_000468175.2 Phytophthora cryptogea
ACCTTCACCAGCACGTGAACTTGTCTCGACTGTGGGGTGGTCATGTTGTTTATTTTCAGCACGTCCTTAATTGTCCAATTTGCTATCATCTCGTCTCCATCCATTAGCTTTTGGACGTTGGGATGGATCCTCCCTTCCTCCAACTCGAGCACACCAGGGTCGTCATCGTGCATCCACACGCCGTCCGCCTTCTTTGCCAGGAAGAGCTGCAGGTTCTTGGCGTCACATGTGATCGTGTTTAAGTTCTTGTGCTTGACCACCTTCTTCAACACAGAAACCTTTATGCTGTCGTCGATAGTCACGTCAAACGTTCCTGCCTGGCCTGCGATCGCACACTCCAGTGAGATTTCAACCATCTTTCCTCGAGCTGGCGGATTCTGCAATGAAGAAGGAGAGGAAGAGAATTCTTGGCGAAATGAAGGCAGAAATCTCGGGAAGTTCCAATTAATGATGAGCTGATGTACAGATATCGATCGCCGGCAGTGTAAGTTGTCCCGACTCCTCCTAATACAACAAAACACATTGACGGTGGGGAGGGGTACAGTCAATTTCATTTTCTTCTCGTTATCATTGCTAAATAGGAGGAAAGTGGTGCGCTTGGTTGCCGGCGCTAAATAGCAGCTCGAGGCGGTGGGTGGCCTGTGCTTTAAAATCTGTCAGCGCTCCGTTTCCATCAAGTGTTTGAACAGATTGTTTCACTTGGGTATCACGTAACTTGGAGGAAGTCAACTTCAGTCCACATCCATATCTACGGGTTCGTCATTATCCGACGGCAGTTCCTCGAACCGCACGCAGCTGTCCTCGTCGCTCTCGGACGTCGTGTCCGACTGTTTCTCGTCCTCCACCAGTTCCACTTTCGAAGGCGCCAGATTAATCGATTGGTACGGGTCAAAGATCACCATGGCCCGACAGTTGGCGTCGTTGGGGATCTCGATGGGCTGCTGCTGCCCCAGAAACTCCTTTTGTCGAGGCATTTTCCACCGCAAATCAACGGCGTCGGTGGCAAGCAGCAGCGGCCTCTTCTTGCCTGCTTCGGGCGCTGCAGGGACGATGGCTTTGGCTCTCCACGTGGTTCGGGGGGTAGCTGCCTCTTCGTCCGTCATGTCCGAGTCCACGTCGCTCGCTGGGGACGTCACGCGCAGGCGCTTGATGCCGTTGAGTATGGGGCGTTGACTATCGCTGTCGCTGTCTTGCTGCTCTCGAGAGCGCTTCAATGGAGTGCCCACGAACCCTCGTGCCCGCCCGAAGGAGCGTTGTCGATGGGCATTCTGATTGCGTTCAAAAAGGTATCCGGCTTGGCTGTTGACGCCGTACGTGCACACGCCTCCAGTGTTGAAACTCCGCATGATATTGATCGAGTGTCTTGACTTGCGAGGTGCTAATTGACTTCTGGCCACTGATCATTGCCCTGCAACGGGTGTATCGACAGGTGTTGGATAAACAGGCGGGGCGACGTCTGCATTTGTGTAGAATGTAAGGTGCAATAAGGAGTAATCAGAAAATGTCGGCCCTCCTGTATCGCTTCGATTGGGATGCACCATAGTGAAACCAAGTGAAACGGCAGTATTCCAGACACACCAGAGACGAGGCACTCGACCTTCTCGAATAATCGCGATGTACCCGATAGATGGTACTTTTCGAACCCACCAAACAGCCTATCAGCCACAACCAAATGGCGGATCCCAAGCTTCCTCCGTCGGCGCCGGCGTCGGCGTTGCAGCCATGGCGCGAGCGCCTCGTGGCTTCCAAGGTGTTCATGCGCTACGATTACGCTTGGTGCGTGTGCGCGCTCTTTATTCACGTCGGTTGTTATGCATTGACGCAGTTCTAACCCTTTCAAAACGCACAGGAAAGAGGCCGAGTTCCAGCAGGCTGAAACCCGCCTCACAGGCATCGGCTGCCGCCTCCTGTACCTCCACGCGTCCTGGGTAGAGACCTACAACCACAGCAAAGGTCTCTCGCCCTCCTCGCCCAGAACGAAGGTGTATATCGCCTCCAATGGCTTCGTAGAGTTCCAGGAACGACTGCAGAAGGCCTGCGAGCTCATGCAGTACGAGCTGGTGGCCGAGCCAGAGGCCGCAGACTTGGTGTTTGTATACGTAGCTCCTCCGGGAGAACGTCGCAGTGACGAGAGCCCTTACGCCACCTTTAAGACGGTCGTAGAGCACTCAAAGGCTCGAAAAGACGACGACAGGCCCATGTTCTGCCTGTTATTGGGCGACGCCGACTTTTTACCGCTCCCCAAGGCGGAGGAGGACGCGAATTTCAGGAGTTTGAGCGACTTTGCCATCTCGCAGGAGTTTGCGCCACTTGCAAAGGACGCAGACTATGGATCTGTGGCGCAATTTGCAGTGGAGTTCGTACCTCCCAGTGTGGAGAACTTGAGCAACGAGTTCAAGGAGGTGAAAGACATGAAGCTCGACTCGCTTATGAACAGGTTCGGCTGTGTGGGGCAGAACCTCATGCATCACACGGAGAAGTGGGAGTTCTACGCTCCGTGTGAGAGTGTGTTTTGCCATGGAGAAGACGACCCGAAGGGGGTCACCCACCCGAGTGAAGACGACACCATGTTCTGGTTCCAGGAGACCAAGGGCAAGACGTGTGATCATTGCCACGCACCCAGCGAGAAGTTGTCCAAGTGTGCGAGATGTCGTGATGCAGTGTATTGCTCAAGGGACTGCCAGAAGTCGGCGTGGAAGCTCCACAAACGATTGTGCGGCAAGACGCCCGAGCAGATCAGAGCTCCGAATGAGAAGACGAAGTAGACGAGACGTACTAAAGTGAAATGCACAAATGCAGCATTGGATAGATCGTGCGCAGCGTTGATGCTTTTGCTTGTGGGTTTGATCAGGTAGGTAGGTACTCAGCATAAATGCAGCGAAAATGGGTCGATGAATGGACTGCGGAGCTTTTGCTACAATAAGAAAGCGTGAAAAAGCGTTCCGTCGTCTTTGATTGCATCAATTAAAAACGTGAACCTGGGTTTTCCAATGCCCAAATGGTGTTCTGTGTGTGTCCTGTTTTCATCGGATTGTGCACCTCGACCCAAGAGGTTGCACTTGCACTGAGTTTTTTTCGAGGACTACAATTTTATGTGGCAGTAGCCTTCGTGCCAGACGCTGATCAACCGCAACAACGTCCAGATCAAAGCTTAGTCGAGCCAGTAGAGTGTTCCTATTTCCACCCTGGAGTAACTTAAGGCCAGTCTCCGTGTAGTAATTATATTGAGGGACTTGGTTTACGACCGTGAAACCAGTTCTCAAGTTAGTTTTTACCACTCACGTCTCGGTTCCCGCTCCAATCTCAATGAGTCTCCTTGCAGTGATCGCAATCGCTTTCCTTGCTGGTATCGACGGGTCCTCCATGGACCCGATCAATAATTCAGCGGAGACTCTGATCGATCCCGCGGTGCTTCTTGAAAGGCATAGACGAAAAATAAAAATGCACGTAGCACGGGAGTAAGTAAGCAGCAACAACAATAGTCCACCTCTTGTCGCTCCATAACACTCCTCTCCTTCGTGCTCCAGCTTCTGCAGACACCTTTCCGGCACTACTATAGCTTCTCCTCATTATCGTATCCATGTGTCCACACTATGCGACTGTTTTCCGCGCCACCGACTGTACACGTATCCGTCCCAACCGCATCCGCTCCCTCGTGCGTGGCCATCACCGCGTCATTCCCGAATCTGCCGCGTCGCGCACAAGTCGCTCCTGCTCGTCACAATGACGGACTCGTACGTCGTCGTGGGGTCGTTGCTGGCCATGCTGGCCACCGCCGTGCTGTTCCTACGAGAGCCCAAGCCCAAGCAGGACAAACTGGCCGAGGAGATGCTGCGCATCGGCCAGCAGATGAAAATGTACAAGGAAGCGGCCGAGCCAGCGGCTTCCACGGCCCACGCACGCCGTCCCAGCGTCGAGGAGAGCCCTGAGTTCCCTGGAGGACGTGTAGCCATCCTCTTTGGCTCTCAGACAGGCACAGCCGAAGGTTTTGCTGAAGTTCTGAAGAAAGAGGGGCGCAAAGCGGGCTTCCAGACGCACGCCATCGATCTGGAGGACTACGACGCGGCCCAAAAGCTCAAGGACGAGACGTGCGTCATCTTGGTGATGGCTACATACGGAGAGGGGGACCCGACGGACAACGCCGTGGACTTTATCGACTTTCTCAAGGACAAGGACGTGGTGTTGGGCGAGGACGCGCTGCGTGGCGTGCACTTTACGGTCTTTGGTCTGGGCAACACGCAGTACGAGCACTACAATGAGATGGGGCGAATCGTGGACAGGTTGATGGAGAAACACGGCGCCCAGAGGATGTTCCACTATGGAGAAGGAGACGATGACGCGAGCTTGGACGAGGACTTTGACGACTGGAAGGAGCCTCTGTGGAAGGCGCTGAAGAAACAGTTTATTGGAGAGAGCGACGACGTGGCGGAGGAGAACGGAGATGAGAAGGACGCAGAAGGAGAGAAGTTGACGGCTCCTGAGTACGAGTATCAGGTGGTGGAGATCCGTGTGTCGGAGGCGCAGAAGGCTGCGAACAACCTCAAGGACGTCAAGATGAAGGCTTCGACGAAGCACTTTTTTACGGCCAAGAGTGCCAAGGTGGTGGTGAACCGCGAGCTGCGTCCTTCGACGGAGGGAGGATCCACCGTTCATGTGGAGTTGGATCTGCGCGGCACGGGAGTGACGTATCAGACTGCAGACAACCTCGCGGTGCTGCCGGAGAACGAGTCGAGCGTTGTGGAGCGACTGGCGAAGCGTCTGGATTATGACTTGGACCAGTGGGTGTCGGTGGAACCTGTGAGTGCAGACGCGAACGGCGAACTGCCCTTCCCATCGCCGTGCACTCTTAGCGAGATCCTCACGTGCTATTTGGCCATTAACAGCGCGCCTCGCAAGGGACCGCTGAAACAACTTGCATACTTTGCGTCTGACCCAGCGGAGCGTGCTCAGCTGCTGCGTCTATCGTCGAAGGAGGGCAAGGACGAGTACCAGACGTGGATCTTGGAGTCAGAACGTTCGTTTGTCGATGTCTTGGAGCACTTCCGCTCCTTGAAGGTGTCGATTCAAGGACTGCTCTACATCGTGCCGTTCCTGCTGCCTCGTTACTACACAATCTCATCGTCAAGTCTTGTGAACCCGCAGCGTGTCCACGCTACTGTAAGCCTCATTGAGAGCAAGAAGAACGATGGCCGTGTGTTCCGCGGTGTGTGCTCGAATTACTTGGGAAGGTTGCAGCGCCTGGAGGTGCACGCGGATGATAAGAAGAAGCGTGATAGCCGACCTGGTGAACAGGGCTCCAAGAAGCCTCGTGAGTGGCCTACTGCTCGTATCTTCATGCGCGCGTCGACCTTCCGTCTGCCCAAGAACCCGCTCACCCCTATTATCCTTATCGGCCCAGGCACTGGTATCGCTCCTATGCGTGCATTCTTGCACGAGCGTGCCAAGCAGCAAGAGGACGGCGTAACTGTGGGCAAGTCGATCATGTACTTTGGTTGCCGCCGCCGCGACGAAGACTTCATCTACAAGGATGAGCTTGATGGTTTCCAGGAGAGTGGCGTGCTTAGTGAGTTGAACTTGGCGTTCTCGCGCGAGCAGGAGAAGAAGGTGTACGTGCAGCATTTGCTCGTGCAGAATGGCCAGGCTACGTGGGAGCTCATTCGCGACCACGATGCGCACATTTACGTGTGCGGTGCCACGAGCATGGGCAACGATGTCAACAAGGTGCTGCACGAGATCATCGAGAAGTTCGGCGGCCAGTCTTCGGAGGAAGCGTTGGCTACTTTGAAGAAGCTGCAGGACGACCACCGCTACATTCAGGAGCTGTGGGCATAGAAGTAGAAGGCTGAAGAGTGAGCAGGGTGTCCAAGCTGCCAAGGAAGTACAGACTCGGAAGGACAGTCCCATCCAGTTCGAACGATCTGGACTGGTCTAGAAATGCTGCGTGATAGCTAACATGCATGCTTTGTTTTACGCAGCCTTGCATTTATTGTTTATAGCCACGGGTGTTGCGAGCTGAGGCAAGTCGGGTCGCGTGTCATGGTGACCAGCAGAAGCCTAGCAATGGACACGGGTGACCATGGATTATGACGTTGGCAATACGCCGCATTTTCAGTCAGGGACCAAGTGCAACGCGTTGTTGAGCTGAATTCTTTAACGCTCATGGCTGCACTTTGTGAATTGTATTCTCATTTATCTACTGTAGAACGGATTCAACTTCGCCAGGTATCGTTTGATCTTCACACTCGCTACCAGGTTGTTCAGACAAGCGGTACTCCTTCATCGATGGGGGTTCGGGTGATCTCGGTAACTCGCTGTTATTGCCAGCAGCTTCGTTCATGGACTTTTTGCTGATGCTGTCGCTGCTCCGAGAGCGTGGAGCCATCAGCCGCATCAAAGCTCGAGTTGACGGCGTTTTCTTCAGGGTGTTTGCATCGACTGTCGTTGGTGGACTGCCAACATGGACATTTGCATTTGCAGAAGGTAAATCATCCTCTGACTCTGCAATGCGTCCAAGCGCCGTCTCGGTCGATTTACCGTTAGGAAGACTTTTTCTCGCTGATGGAGACACGGGCAGTGGAGACACCATCGACCCACTTGTGGCTTTTGTCATCTCTGCTACCCAGCTTAGTACCCGCACGGACGCTCTCCACTGCCGTTCATTTTTCGGGCTTCGAAGGAGCCTGGCAAGTGTTGCCTCGAGCTCGGGGACGGGTTTCCACGCACGCTTCATGGTTTCTTTTCGCTGGAGCACATCACGAAGCAGTTCTTCAAGCACCACGAACACGAAGTTGGAGCGTTCACTGTTCGGGTCTGCCGAAACTTTATCAGAAAGTGGGGTCTTCCTGGGTTGAGTTCCAGCGGGCAGCGGTAAGCTTGCCACGAGGACTTCCAAACTCAGTTTTAAGCCGTCGAACTCACTGTTATCGAGGCTGCCATCCTGCTCCAAACTGTACAATGCAGAAATGAAGACCGTCACGAATTTCGCAGCGACTTTGTGGTTGCTTCCTCGTTCATTTTGGACAAGATGACGAGTCTGGAGTAATTCCAGCATTTGTTCGTGTGCTGCCGAAGTTCCCACGGTTTGCCAGCGTACGATCAGATCGTCCCAAGTGTAGCGATCCGACTCAACATAAGTATCTCCCACCGATGGAATGGCTAGTGCTGGCAACAGTGCGAGCGTACATATCACCAAGTGTTCGCGACGTGTTACCCCAAGAAGGTCGAGTGGTACCAACAGCACTGCCTTCTTCAGCATATCCATGGCTCGAGTTCGGCTTTCGAGATCATCATCTGAATAAATGCAGCGCACGATTTCCACCAGGACGGAGTTGCGAGCAGTATTGGATTCCCACTGAGCAGGACGCGTATAACGAATGAGGTCCTGTGCTACAGCGTGGCTGGTGAACGGCGTACGATTCCAGAGAATTGATAAAAGCTCCAATGCTCCATCGTGCAGTGAAGTGTTGCTGCTTGGCGTATTATCTCGCTGCTGCTGGCGGCAATGTGTAAGAAGTGCAAGTGAAACCCAGAACACTTGCGGATACAGCACAAGTCTGGATGCTGGCATGCTTCGTATCAGCATAGCTATCAGAGCTAAGCATTCTCGAGCAAGAGACAATGATCGTGGTAGTCGGCCGTCATCAACGCCGGTTGTAAGTGTTTGGCGTAGCAATGTCAGCACTGAGAGAAGAACATCGCCCTGGAAACGTGGGCATAGTTGAGTGTATGCCACCAAGGCGAAGCGAACGCAAACTTCGTGCGGTGGGGAAGGTCGTCGTAAGTTTTCTTGACTCTCGAGTGTTGAGGGCGCGTCTAGAGAAATTGCCAAAGCGATTTCTTGTACACAGAGCTCACTCCAGACCTGCGCTTCAGCAGTTGATAAACACACGGCTAGAGCTCGTACAGCCTCCAGGAATTCCTCCGATGATGGTTTGTTCTCTTCGCTCGTCTTCACTAAGATTGTTTCATCTCCCGACGTCGTGGCTTGAATTAAGGCGAGTGCAGCAGCTAGTAACCCTCGCGGAGCTTCCAAAAGTGGTAGGACGGAGTGAAGCAGAACATGGCAATGCTGTGTGATACTCCTAGACATGCCTGTCTCCATGGTGTCGTTGTCCAGTAATGCGAAAAGTGTCGTGAGGGACATGTGGACCAAGTGAATTGCTAATGCTCTCACGTCGGTGTTGGAAGTATTCGCACCAGCCTGAAGAAGATGGCAACTCGTGTCGCTTGCCAATATCACGAGAGCACCAAGCTCGTCCAATGCACAAACGGCTTCACTTTGGTCCGATTCATTTGCTGCTGAGGGCGGGAGCTGGAGTAGCAGTAAACGCAGCACGTCGGACGCTGCATCCTGCCATCGACAAAGCCACCACATGATTGTCTTCGGAGTCTCGCATGTTAGCTGGCTTTTGCGTTGCTGTCGGAACAAGAAACCCACAATCGCTTTGAGATTCGCGTCATCTCCGTCGGTGCTTCCAAATGCCAGCGTCAGCCAGATGTGATCAAGCTGCTCGCTACAACTATCTCCAAGAGTAGTTGTGAGATCGAACAACAATTCCAGTAACTCTGCCGGCCTGTTAATTTGCTCGTTGGATGCCTTGAGAGGTACTTCTGCGAGCCAAGGCAGTACTGCCGCTAGCATTTGTCGTTGCTGAGCCACATCATCGCGACTTTGAAGAGGTTTCGCTGGCATCGAGCGCAATATCGCGAGGCTCACGCGCAAGCTCAACACCGAGAATCTTGAGGCTAACAGCGCTGACACGCTCACTTGTAATCGACCAGCTACCATTCCTTCAAGACTTGGGCTGTAGTATCCTTGCAGTCCCCAGCGAGTAGCTGCAGTCTCGTCATCATCACCACCAGCGTCAGGCTCGCAAACCAGAGCTGCAACCATATCAAGAGCCACCTGACGATGCTGCTGGACTAACCTGTCATCGAGTTGAATACCAACATGAACAAGTTGAGCGTGAAGAAGACGCACAGCAAGATACGACTCGTCCTTGTCTTGAGTGTCTCTGCTTCGCTCCTGCAGTCGAAGGAGAAGAGATCGAAAGAAAGCCATGACTTCAGTGGAGGCTCCGAGTGCCTCGAGATACTGTCGCGCCACCCGCTGCTCACATTTGCCTGCACTTGAAAAAGCACAAGTGGCTTTCTCAAGACAACGCTTGACCACGTGATTGAATCGTGCACTTCCAGGTGGAAGGTCCAGTAGAGCATGCAGTGCTCGCTGTGCAAATTGATGGAGGTCGGTGAAGTGTGGGAATGATACGGCATCCACGCTGAAGCAAGCGTCCAGCCATACAGCAACGCTGTCTCCATCCCAAGTTCCCGTTCCATCAGAAGCTTTCAAACTGCTACGAAGCAGCTCTACTAAAGCCGAGAAAGCCCGATGACAAAGGAAGTATTGTGCCACCCTTTGAGACGCAGTGCAGACATCGCTGGCTGATCCAACCGCACCAAGAAGTTGATGCTGATTGTCGATCCAGATCCACGGGAATACCAATTCATCATCCCGGGCTGCGTGAACATCGCACAAGTGCATCCAGTGAGAATACAGTCCACTACCTGCTTCTTGAGATATAAAACCTGAATGGAGATATCCTGCCAACGGAGCTACTGCCAGATCTTTTTCAAATGATCCACTCCAGCTGAGTAACAAAGCTGCTAGTTTATCATGAGGTAGCTGCAGTTCTGGCTTCGTGGCAGCATTTGAATGGAGCAGCAACGCTCGCAAACTTGCGATGAAATCGAGCTGTACCATGAAGAGCACTGGGTTTTCTTCGGGAATCTGCGTCGCGGAGGTGATGGTCAACGATCCCTCACTTACCTCACTGCTGTCACTTTGAGAATTTGTGGTCCCTTCGAGCGCAGACACCATTTTCGCTAGGAATGTTGATACAACTTGTCGAAGACGTTCACCCATGGAGCCGCTCGGTTCTAGATCCGAATTGTCGTGCTGTTCACGTGTTCGAGACTCCAACAAAAGCCGATAACACCGTCCAATTGCCCACTGCAGAGTCACTTGTGCAGTCCGTGCGTGCTGCAGCTCCAGCAACTTTTTTCGTGGCAACTTGGCTGTTCTGACACTGCGTGACCTTGGCAGTGAAATGTGTGATGGCGAATTGCCTTCCGTTGGCTCTTGATCTCCGTTGGTAGTTGTGGTGAATGCTTCTCCTTCAAGTCGTGCCAGCACTTCAAGTAGCGTTGGTAGTGCCATGCTACCCGCGTGACCCAACGCCAATACTGCAGAATTTCGTTGTGCAATGCTGGTACTGCGCAGATAACAAGCGAGCTGGCGTATGAGCGAGGCCACTATTGTAGATGGAGCTACACTGGGAGCGATTGACGAGCAGTGAGATGAATTTTCAGAGCTGAACGAAGACACTTCCGTCTTTCGCGTCTGCGTTTGCAGGATCGGACATGCCGACACCGTAGCCAGCAACGCCAAATTTCGCCACCGAGCAAGTTCTCGCTGGTTTTGAGAGTCAATAGCTACAGGAGTGACCGAGAGCACCGGTTCCAGTTTGGTCACCTTGTCAGCCACGTCAGCCCAAATGTACGCCGTCACATCAGGAGCTCGCTTTGCCAGACATCTGAAAATGCGTGCAAGACAGAGAGACCATCGAAAACTGTGACGCTCGGACGTATCGAAGATCAGACGTCGGAGCGCTGGATGCTTGTCACCAAAGGTTTCGAGAAGGTTGGGGTTGGAGTCTTCAGCTGCAGTCGGCCCAAAGGTAAATAATGCGCTCTGTAGATCAGGGTCAAGGTCGCCAAGAAGTGTCCACACGCTTGGGCGATCAACTAGCGGTAATTGTACCGAAGTCCTGACTGCAGGTAGCTCACAACATGCCACACGCGCATCATGCGCGACTTCGATGGTCTCCAAAGCAGCTAGCCGAAGTAATTGTTCGGCTTCGACGTTGTCATCACCTCGAGCAAAAAGGTAGACGGCAATGGCCTCAACCTGAATTAACGCTTCGAATCTGGCCCGAGGACTCTCCCAACGCGTCACTGCTGCTCTCGAAGGCTCAAGGAGAACACTAAGCAGTCGCAAGATGATAATTGCCCCCGCTGCATCGCTAACTGCTGTGGTGGTGCTGACATGCATTCGCATGATGTAGTCGGTCAAGCCTCGGACAACCATTGCAGCACCAGGAGGTGGAGGCTCGGTCGAATGCGAACCTTGAGGCCCGATGAGTGACAGAAGAGCTTCGTGGGCGTGACGATGCACTGTGCGCTCTGCATTAACGCTGGTACGGACAAGGAGCAGCAGCTTTTGTTCGTTGCTGAGACCGAGGTGTGCGTACAACGGTGGTATCAATGACAATGCTGCTGCAAATGTTGCCACTGCAACAGCATGCGTTGGGTCTTTCCAGTGCTCTTCGTCTTCTTCGTCTCCATCGTCACTTCCCAGATGCCGTGGTCGCAGTTTATCGTGCTTGTTCATGGTGACGGGGATCTCCGTCAGAAGTTTGTGCCCAATCCGCGTACTGCACTCCAGAAGTACTCGACCCACGAGCTCACCAACCATTTGTCTGCTGGCAATCAAGTCCTTATCATTGACTTGGAAGCTCAACTCGTTATCATCAGCATTTCCACGATCATCCCGTGAGTTGGAAAGTAAATCTGCAAGTGCTTCGAGACCGATGAGCTTTTGGGGATCACCAACACCGACGGGTTCTGCTAAGAGTCGACGAAGATGACTCTGGACAGTATACACCATGTTGTACGAGGCGATCGCACGTGAAACGTGGACTAACGCGGGTAAAGCTATGGTTTTGAGAGCTGTGAAGTTGCTGATACCAGTACCATTCGAAGACTGCGGTCGTAAGCGTGGCATTGAGAAGAATGCCCACGCCTGTGTGGTGTTGATGACCTCCATGCAGTCGGAATCGGATGGAGCTCCAGCTGCAGTTGCTCCGGAGTCACGTAGCAAGAAATGACGATGCATCAAGTACGTGAAACTTAACTCCAAGCTCGGCAAAACATTGTACGACGTAGCACCTCCAGCACTTGCATCTTGGTTAAGATGGCACTGCAGTCTCAGCAACGCAAGTACATCTTCACGCCAGTAACGAGCAAAAATCTCGCCTGGAGCTAGCGCCAACACAACAGTTCGAAGTGCCCACGATGAAGATTCAAGGTGCTGCTGTGACCGACTTCGACTCTTCTTCTTGGCACAATCGGTTAGTCGGAGGGCTGCGGCGTGGAGATCACTGATGCAACGGCTCCAATCGCTGCCCGTGGACATATACAGCGCGTTGAGTTCTTCTCGAGTAAATGAATTGAGTTCGTGGATGAGCATCTGAGAGATGAGGTGTGCACAAGCACAACGAAGATGTGAACGATGAGGTTTGAGCAGCAATGGCATCGCCACACGCAACCACCGAGAAGCTTCCGACACCCGTGAAGTCAATTTCGAGCTGGAATGCGCCTGTGCGTGAGCAAGACCGAGACGTATACAAGTCAAATGCTTCAGATACGGGTGCTGGAAGTTGTCACCACTGGCAGAGGATGGTTTTGTTGCGTTCCAAACTGCCGCACGAGCAAGTATCTCTTTCTGAAGCAGCATACGAGAGACTTCCGGTGCGAAAGGTGCTGCAAGACCGAGAACGTGACCCCAAACAACAGCAGCTTCCGTTGTGCAAGTCGAACACATCGCCAACGCGTTCGGTGGCCCCGAAGGGACCTGCGTCTTTAGCTTTGCCTTTCGCATCGTCAAGTACGAGAACAACGTGCCGGAGCTTTCAGCGCGAGCTCGACGCTGAGCTTCCTCGTCTGCTTGCCACGCTCGCTGGAACGCCTGCAGACATCGACCTACGACGTACGCGACCAGTTCATCAATTGGCGCACGTTCCACAGAGCTAAGATCAGCACTTGAACTCGTCGAAGAGACTTGGAAAGCAACGTGAAGCAACGTTGCTACGAGCCACGACGCCACAGGATCAATTGGAGACTGTTGTTGAGCTTGTTCTGCAACACGCGCAGCTTCCACCGCTGACGGTGCAGGCGAAGCTCCACTTCCAGAACCCAATGAAGCTGCAGCGGCTGCACTGGAGCTCTCAACAGTTTGCAACCAAGCAAGTAGAAGCCTCCCGACGCTCACGATACTCGAAAGTCCTCGTCGTTGTCTTGTACTGGTGACCACGGAGCTCAAACACTGCAGTCGCCTCAAGTCTCGTTGGAAGGTTGCAACCTCTTGAGATGTATCATCTTCAACTGGTTCATCATTGTCCTCATCCAAGAACGCTCCGAGTTCTTCCGTTCCGTTCTTAGCAGTGACCGTCGCTAGTGAATTGGCTGCGGTGGTGACGTGAGTCGCCATGAAAGCGTCCAACGCTCGTTCGAGCTCCCGGAGAGCGGCATCGCTAGTGGAATCTCGACTGGTACTTCGATTCATCGAGTGGTTGGAGTCTGCAGCACCAAAGTCTCAACTAATTGGGGAGGAGGCGCTGCATCCGCTAGACACCAAAGAGACGCGAGTCGAGTCCAGCGTAACGGGAGATTGGCGCACATTGTTGTCTGCTAATTGGACGCTGTGGGTATGAGCAGTTCTTCTCCGTCTCGACACCTGCCACCTCCACGTTCATCTCTTGAAGATAATGAGTCGATCCTGTTGTCGCCGCTGATGACGTTGATGCCGACGGGGTACCGCAATATTCAACCGTTCCAGAAGGGCAAAGGCTGGCACATGAATGGCAGGACGTCGCGACATCGAGTTGCAGCCACTCAAGCTTCCAACGATGTAGATTTGGACCAGCATGGATCGTCTAGTGAGAAGGAACGGGGTGTGGTCTTTCCATTGCTACCAGGTCATGAATATGCGCGACAAGGTACTCAAGGACCCGATGCAAGTGCAGTTGAAGGTGCTTCTGTAGTGTCAAGTGGGGATCTGGTGGATGACCGACAGGAGAAAGATGACGTAGCTGCTGGATCTGTGCTCATTTCCCCGAGAGCTCCTTCGACCCCACCAACGAACGGAGCCCCTCGACGACCATCAAGGACGGATGTACGCGTTAATACTGGTGGGAGTTTTCGAAGTCGTGCGTTGTCTGGGTCTCCTAGTAATGGTTCACGACCAACGTCACCTGCAACTGTGACTAGCAACGAGGAGAACCCCAAGATATGCTCGAAGGAAGAGGTGAAAGCAATCTCAGGCCCCGATCCGGTGATAATGCAGCAGCTTTGGCAGGAGTACGCGGCTCGATCACATGCTGCCAACCGCCAAGTCGATGCAGCCACGTACCATGAAAAAATGCATCGGAGATATGGGGAGCAACGAGCTCTGAAGGAACGCATTGTGCAGCTTGAGCAGGCTCTGCAGTCGATGGAATATGAGCGCAACGAAGCTCGAGCTGAAACGGAGAACGCTACCAAACAACTGGAACTTCTTGCTCATAATCGTTCGACGTCTGAGCTGTCAGAGTCCACTGCTACTTCACTGGCAATGCGAAATGTACACAGCTCATTTATTAAACCAGCTCCTGCTGCAGAACTAGAAAATCCTGAAGAGCGATCGTACAGAGAACGCAGCTTTGCATTGGAGCGAGCTCTGGCACAGACGAAAGTCTCACTTTCGGCACTTCAAGATCAACTTCAAAAGCAAACAGCACACGCACGGGAACGGACGCAAGCACTGGAGGCACAGCTAGTGTTAGAACGGAACACGAGCTTAGAACTTGCACGTCAACTTCGCGAAATCTCAGCAGGCTTCACGCGTGCCTCCGCAGAGTTAGTGGAGACTCGTGTGACTCTGGAACGCGAGCAGCAGCGGTCCCAGGAGATTATGGAGCAAGCGCGTCTGCAAAATGCTCAGTTACTGTCCGACTCACGTCGAGCTCAGCTTGAAACTCGTATGAAGCTTGCAGTTCGTTCTCTTGGGCGCGAGGCTCTCAGACACAAAATGGAGGCGTTGATGAGTCGAACGATGCGGGCCGAACAGAATATGCGAGTTGCTCAACTGGAAGCGGAGCGTGTTTGCCGGGAACGGGATGCCACACGTGAGCAGCTGGAGCAAGTATTAAGCAGCCATGCTCTCAAGTATCACTCGCTCGGAGCTGCTGGTGGCATTCCAGGCATTTTGAGTCGGAGCACTCAGCTTTCGAACAGTTCTCGGATGGTCACTGATCAATTGTTGCTGTTGCAAGTGCTTTACGAGGAGATGGAAGAACCTGAGGACCCCGACGACACTTTTTGCGTACATTTTGTGGCGTACGAACCTCGATCGGCCCAAGACGATTTCCTCACATTCCGCTTGCGTGACATTGAACGACTTGTGCCGAATCACGATAGTTTCCTGGCTCGGCATTCCGTTCGGCGGCGTGAACGACTTGAAGCACTGGCTGAACTCCTGCTAACTCACGTTCACGCAGGCTACAAGAATGGTCACCTGGTGTTAGCGGAGACCAGTGGACCCGAGGCCGCTACGCAACTTCCTCGAGAGCAATTAATGGCACAACAAGAACAGCAGCATACGCACAAAGTGACGGTGTATAGAGGCACAAGATATCTGCCTCTTGTCGGTGCTGGCGAAGATGATGCTGTACTTGCTGAACTGGATGTGACCGAGGCATTTGCTGCGTCAACGTCGCAAGTGTGGTGGCTCGAGATTCGCGCAGTGGTGTTTGGGTGCGAGGGCTGTTGGGACAGCGAGTCACTGCCTTCCAAGGTCGACCTGCGTCAGTTGCTTACATTCTGCGCCACGTTTGCAAGCTATCGGCCGAGTGAAAACCAAGCAGATGAGAACAATGACGATGCTGAGCTGTTCGCTGTACATGAAGCGCTGCTTGAGCCACTATTTAATAATCTTCGGGTTGTGCTGTCAGAACCTGGTGGCACTGCTAGACTGGAAGTAGCAACAGAGATGGAAAGTCAACAACCTTCTGGTATTGAGCCGCAGAATCAGCGGCGGATACTCTCAGTCGAAAAGCAAAACGAGATAAATCGTGAGATGCTGGAAGAGAAGGAGGATACGATGCCACGCACGACGTCAGTACCAAGTACACTTACGCACCAGTGCGTTGTGAACGTTGGTGATGTGTTCTACTGTGTACGATTACAAGAGTTGTGGGATGGCGAGTTGTTGCTGGATATCACGATGGATGACCCGGAGACGCAGCAACATTTCCATCACGTTCTACTTGAACCACAGTTAGCAAAGTTAGCGGAACGGTTGGTACACGATGGAGCTATCGATTTCGGTGAGGACGATGAAGACGGTACCCGGGAAGCTGCGGTTCTGGAAGTGAAGTACGGCCTCGCTTCACAACTTCATCGTCCATTGTGCAAACTCGTAAAGAGCAACGTCCACCCAGTTCTGCCGCACCCCAGCCAGGTCAGCAATAAAGCTGTGACAGATGCGGGAAATATTTCTCTTGGAACGCTTTTCAACGAAGAAGCACCGCAAGAGCAAGCGAAAAACTACGAGACGCGGACTGTGGTTCTCGACTTGGATTCACGTGTATCACTAGATTGGCATTATGATCGCGAAGTTCGAGTGATTGCAACTTCACTAATGGATGAACGTGCTGTTCTCCAAGTGCTTCAGAGTCTGTTGGTAACGTCACAGCAAACTGACTTGAGCATCAACCGACAACGGTACGGTGTTCACTTCCAAGGTGACGCAGGATTCGCGTTCGTGCAAACGGTCTCCGCCAAGCTGCCAATCTGTGGACACGTAGCGGTATTCGATGTGCTATCGTTGTCAACAGAACGCAGCAGTTCCAGCCACCTGCCTCTCGTACTGGCGGTAGAAGACCCGTCGATTGAAGACCCTCCATTGCAACACGTTTTTGACGCCCTCGGACTCGAGGAAGACATGATCGTTAGCTTGCGGTGCGGTATTGGTCATGCTTTGGAGGCACGTGACAAGAAATTTTCGTTGTACGACGATCGTCGGGTGTCGAATGTTCTCGACATACTAACTAGCGTGCAATGTGAGCAGGAACTTCCTGGGGAGAAGCGTACAGGGATGTTTTAAGGGTGCAGCATGCAAACGTTCGCTTTTGGCAGATCGTACCAACGCACTCGAAGTGAAGGTCGATGAGCAGGGATTCGATCGTTTTCAAGAAGGGCGAAAGCGAAAGAAGTGGTGATAGCCAACCTCACTCGAACCAATACGCTTAACATCGTGATAGATTACACTGCGTCGGTGGGTCCATGAATCAAGGCAGCAAAGTCCACGATCAGCACAATTGTCAAGGTGGATCAGCCAGATACTGTACCAAGATTTGTGTTGGAGCTGTGGGGTAACCTCAAAATCGACTCGGTTCGCACAATTATCGGTGGCCGCAAAGCATGGTGATGAACCGGAAGATTTAACCGACACAATCGAGGATGCATCTCGAAAGAGTTTACAGACGAACGACGGATCTAGGTTTCGTATCAACCAAAAAGCAAATTTGTGAGCTCCGAATGGTCGAACCAAATACGAAGCACCGAAGTCCCAGCCCGTTTCTCGTACGTACGTGCCCACACGGTGGAGCAACATCCCACGAGTAGTTCACACCAAACTCTTGGACGATGAGATGGGGTCATCGGTGAAAGCTGTGCTGCCAACTTGAAAGCACGTCGATGCAGTGTCTGCAATGGAGAATTGATCACGGCAC
>KV743345.1:9625-23357 GCA_000468175.2 Phytophthora cryptogea
CTGTGAAAACGAGGGCGAATTGAACTTATGAGAGCGTCACACTCGGGTAAGGCGAGATATAGCCACAATCTCCACGGCGACCCAAGCCGCCACCACCGTCGGAGCTCAGGAAGTAGGGGAAACAAGTACAAATGCCGGTCGCTCGGTCTGTTGTCATCAATACAAGCACAGTCAGATTCCACCACTACCGTACCACAAATGAACTTACCACAGACACCTCGCGCAGAGCACTCAATGTTAGCCTTCGTACCCTTCACCAGTTCAGCCACCACTAAAGTGGCCGTTGAGCTCGTGAGGGTGAGAGTTGACGTGTAGCTCAGAGGTGGCACATCGCCTTGCATGAACGTGAACTCGATCGTCGTGACTGTACCAGAAAGAAAAGCAGCCAAATGTTAGATCAATGGCAAATTAGTTTTCTCACCATACGTACCAACGCCAGTTGCAGAGCACACGGTTGTGCCGGAATCGAACGTCACTATGGCAGTGCGCACACTATCGAGTGTCTGCAGTGTCGATTGAACTTGAGCCGCGCCAGCATTGAACGGGATCACTGCTGTCGTCCGTTCTCGAAAGGTGAGCTTAAACTCCCCGCCATCCGCCGTGCATGTTAGCGTTTGCTTTTCATTCACTTTCCCGACCTCGAAGGGATCAGCTCCTCTTGGGCACGAGCGCGCATAGCAATCATGACCCCCTGTAAAATCACCAAAGGCGTTCTCGTACGGTCCGAAGTAGTCGTTCGTGATGCAGTCGCAGCCTTGAATTTTTCCGGCATCCCAAGTTGATAGCGTGTTTGGAGTAGCGCCGTAGGTAAGTCCCAAGGGATTTCCCTGATCGTCATTGGCCTCGAACGAAAGTTGCTGGATCGTTTTGCAAGTTCCTCGGCCACTGCATGTAGCACCAGTCACAGTTGTCGTCCCTGCTGGACAGCGCATCAGGTCGCACGCTGCTCCTGTGAATGGAGCGAGGCATGTACAGGCTCCTGACGTAGTACTACACGAACCTCTACCGGAACATTGAGCCACAGCGTGCGCCGTGTCCGGCGCCGTAGCACCATCAAACCAAGCCGCGCCTTTGGGGCACTCACGTACTGAGCAGTCATAACCTGCGAACCCAGAGTTGCAAACGCAAGCATACGAAGTTCCTGCAGAGCAAGAGCCTTTGCCATCGCACACGCCGTTGGTCGTAAATGGACAAGCTGCTGCTCCGGACATGAAGCCGCAATCTCCTCTTCTACCAGCCGCAGATGGCATCGCCCCGTCACCACTTACAAAACCTGCAGCACACTTGCACACACCAGTGGAGAAGTCACACAGACCGCGGTTCGAGCAGTACACATTTTCACGCGTGCCAATTGTTGACGTAGCAACCGTGACAGCCCCGCCATTCGAGAGATTGTTCAGCACTTGCAGCTTGGGTAGATCGCCCGGGTTGTTCGTGAACGTGACGGACGTGAGGGTTCCACCAGGAGAACAAATAGGATTCGTCGTCGACACAATCACGCCGTAGATGTTGTCCAGCGCTTCCAGTGCAGCTTCCAAGTTGCTTGATGTGGCTGTTTTCGCCAAGTTTGCAGTCACACGCCCTCGAAACGAGAGTGCAAAGGTTCCGGTGCAAGTGGCGCTGCATGTACAGCTAATATCTTGCACGGCGTTGACTTGTCCGGTTGTCAATGGATCGTCACCTTTGGGGCACTCACGCTGAGAGCAGTCAATGCCAGTGAAGCCCGGATCGCATTGACACCCCACGATTTTGTCAGCGTCCCAGAGCGTGTACGTTGTGCTCGCGAAGAAGTTGCGGTCGTCTTGTAAAACTGCAGCATCGCGCATACTCAGGCAGCGTCCATTGCCTGAACACGCATTGGGACACGACACTCGCTCGCATGCTACGCCTTCAAACCCCGACTCACAAGCACAAACTCCAGTAGATCGGTCGCAACGCCCCATTGCTGAGCATTCCGCAGGTTGGTGGGCCATGTCGACTGCCCACGCTCGATCCACCCAAGCTGCTCCCGTCGGACAAAGTCTGGAAGCGCATGTAGCACCTGCAAAACCTGGAAAACACGTACACCGACCCGTTGACCGTTGACACGCTCCATGACCACTGCAACCTCCGTCACAGCTGAAACCCAGCGCAAACTTGTCGAAAAGTGGCCCCAACAAGAGCAACCCAAGCAAAAGAAGACGGCTACGGAGCTCGCGCATGGTGAGTTGTAGAGGGACGGTCTCCACTACAGTCGTTTTTTGGTAGGAAGCTGTTTTCGCGTTGAAACGCCTGCAAGTCCAGCGTTGCACTCATGGTAATTGGTTAGTTGTGCCATGGTTTGTACCATCACTCGACTGCTTGTTGCGAAGTCTGCGGTGCTTTCGTCGTCTTGTACTCGATTCCGATTCTTGCTGCCCTTCAACGATGGGAGCTCTGCCAGAGGTGACGTTGATTTCTCCTGGTGGTGGTAGTCTCAATACTGGAAGATTTGGTGGAACTTGTTGGTGCAGTTTTGCACGTCTCCGTTTGTGCTTTCCTACTTTGGAGACTTTGGCCTGCTTGCCGTCGGCTGCAAATGTCGACAGCGCTTGAATGAGCCCAGCCATACTTTTTGCCAGCGCTTCCGGATCATCGTAGCACTTCGTCCAGCTTTCATCTTCGTCATCGCCATTATCCTTATCATCTCGCAGAGCAAGTGACACATTGTTCGGGAAAACTGCCAGGGAATCCGAGGCCTCCACCGCGAGGTCGACCTCTTTGCCGTTGTGGTGAATCAAAGGCAACAGCTCCTTTAAGTGACTCGGCCTCGAATATTCCTGTCGCGGAGCGAGCGGCACGCGGACACTCTTCGTGAATGAGCCACTACTCGCTTGTGGAATCTCGTGAGGTTGTTTCGGCGAACGCGAGCGACGCAAAGGAAAATTGGAGTCCCAGCTATCAGACACACCGCGTGAAGGCAGCAGACTGGACTTCTGATGTCGGTGGCGCCGCCAATGTCGGGGAGCGTCAGGAACAGAAGCAATTTTGCCTAGTAATCTAGGCTCGCTGCCTCCACAATCAGGTTTAATGCTTAGTAGCGGCAGTGGAAGTGGAGGGTTGATTTTCTTTGGTACTTCAGCAGGGGCAGTTGAAGGCTCTGGAATGCGTGGTAGCTTCTCCTGAATATGCCGTTGCGGTGCTGATGACGGAATGTATTCACCATTTCGTCGCCTAGACAACATCTCCAGTCCTTCTTGCTCTTCGTCGGACTCACCGTCGAAAGATGCAGAGACCACTGAGGCCAAACTCGACTTGCGAGGTACATTTGATGCCATCGCTGCTGCGACGATCTTCATTCTGCGTTCTCTTCCTGACGCAGCAATTGCAGCATTCTCTTCTTTCAAAGTTGCTGTTCTTGGCGAAGGTTTGGAACATGATTGTCCATTCGCCTCCACTTGTTGCTTCGGCTTGACCTTCCGATGGAGACGCAGCTCCTTCGACAAGCTTTCACTCTGCTGAAGGAACTTAATTAGTGATTCCACAGGTTTGTGAAGCTGCTTCTCTTGCAATGCTTTGGAATCTTGTGAATACTGCGCTTGCGTTGTTCTGGGCAGAGTTGCTAGTTTAGACGTCGAGTTCAGAGCTTTCTGTGGCTTGCGCTTGATGGAAACCTTCTTCTCTGTCTTACCACGGACTTGAGACTTGAATTCATCGTCGAAGTCAGCAGCTCCCCACCCGCAAATGGCATCCACATCTTCGAGAATTTCATCCTCGCAGTCGCTCATCATGCACGACTGAGATGTCCAGGAAATACTTGAAGCGGTGGCCATCGAGGAGACTAGCTACAAATAGCAGAACCTGCTTCATGCACGAACAAGAAAGCTGCTAAAAGCACATCAATAATACTCAGTGACTTGTCTTAACCAGGTCAGTGCCCCCGCTTAAGGAAATAGATAAACGAGCAGACCACCGTACGTGTCCACACTCAGGGGTCAACCGGACTCTCCTCTGTCTTGCTCATCGGCAAGCTCCAACTCCGGCTCCGTGTCAGCTTCTTTGGTGGTATCAACCAGAGACGCAACAATATCTTCCGAGTCGCTGCATGGTTCCAACATAGGACTTCGAGCGTCCATTTCATCTGCGTCAATGATCTCGAACATGGCAGCCTTATCTCTCGAGATAAACGGACGGAGGAGTCCGTCACGCGTCTGCGCGCCCACAAACCAGCGTCGATGGCGCAGACTCTGCAACTCGCCATCCCACCCCAGCTCAAACTGGAACCAGCGTTTAAACTGCAGCGTGCGGCGGCGCGTAAGCTTCAGTCCACTGGAGCTCGAGCACAGCACTTCTCCCGGCTTGTCGTGGTCCTCCAGCTCCACACGCACGCAGTTGTAAGCCGCGATGCGAACGCCCAGTCTCATCGCCGTGGGTCTCTGCCGGAAGGCCCAGTCCTTCTCGGTCGGGTCGTCCTGCACCAAGAACAGTTCGTCTCCGAACCTCTTGGCGAACTTGCCGGTGCCTTTGAGTCTCAGATACACTCTTTTGCCGGCCAGTTCCACCAGCTTCTTGTTCTTCTCCTTGGCCTCTTCTCGAATGTCTCTCAACTGCAGCTCCAGTCGCTCCAGCGCTTGCGTGGACTTGGCTGACGCCGTCAAGAACGGCACCTTGGTCTCCGTCCTGGACAGCAACTGCTTGGACCAGCCCACGCCCGTGGTGCACCACAGCGCGACGTGTTCACAGTTGAGTGACAGGATGCTAAAGTGGCCCTGACCGAGTCCCAAGAGGAACCGGCAGCGTGCAAGCACCACGGGCGGCGCGTCTGCGTGTGTGCGGTGCACTTCTCCCAACAAGGAGCTGGCTTCGGCCACCAGTGACGAGTTGTACTGCACGCGCCGCATATCGCATAGCGGCCGGTCGTTCAGGAACTCGGTGAGGCTCGTGAGCTGGAACTTGGAGTCCGCGTGAGACTCCCGCAGCCCCGTCTTGCGGGACCACACGTGGGCCACCGAGATGGCGTCGGCGCTGCCGGCGGCCGCGAACACAACGCCGTGGTGCGTGTACCGGAATGGCCAGCGACTCGTGTCCCAGATGCAAATGTGGTCCCCCGCCCGGAGCCGCGCCACGTCCTGCACCGCGCACGTGTTCATCCTAAATGCGGCAGTTCGACTCGAGACGGAAGGTGTCCGGTCGTTCGTCTACGAGTCGCGCGTGGCAAGTGGTCTCTTGGTCTCTTGTTGTTGATCGTCCGTACGCTTCCTCTGCCTCGGACGGACACAGAGACAAGGCAAACAGATTGTGCGGTGCCGGCCGATGGAATCTGACTCAGACAACACGCGTGGTGGCCGCCAAAAGATCACTCAGAAGCTGTAGCGTCGTCGCCTCATGTCGTTCGCTGCACGCTTTCGCTCGTCTCGAGCGACGTCCCGGACTCGTTCGCGCGCTTGGGCTTCACGTCGCGGTATCCGGCGCTGGTGCGGGACTGCGTGCAGCGCAATGGGGACGAGTTCCCACTTGAGACGAGGCGACGACTGCTGCAGTTGGCGCGAGACCTGGAGCAGGACGCGGAGATTCCGCTGCCGTCGACGCTCGGCGTGGTCTTGGGCGCGACGAGCGAGGAATGGGAGCAATTGTTGCGTGGGAAACACTACAGGTGGCATCATGCACTATGGTTCCTAGCAGGCATGTACATGTTCCACTTGATTCTGCTGCTAACGGACTACTACAAGACGGGGGTCGATCCGTTCCACGCGTCGTACGTGGAGAAGCATTTGGAGACTTTCATAGGCTTCTGAGGCGCTGAATTGACGGAGTTGTGGTGGTTTGTTTGTTGGAATACAGGAAGGTTGCCGAGCTAGAGCAGGACACGCCCTGGAGGCTGCTGCAGACGGCGGTGGGGCTCTCGACTCATGTCGAGGGATTGCTGAGTCGTTGCGAGCAGCTCAAGCGGTTCATGAAGTTGTGTTTGTGGGGCAACAAGGCAGACGGATGCTACAAGGAGGTCAAGGACACGGTGAGCGGGGAGGACGCGTCACTGGTGTTTGACGACGAGCTGCTACTTGTGGATCAAAGCGACGAGGTCATTTCGTTCTTGGAGAAGAAGGCGAGCGAGCGTGGAGATGCAAAGAGCTTGGGGATTCACTTCATTAACGACAACTGCGGCACGGAACTACTACTGGATTTGGCGCTGGCTGATCACTTGATTGGTCATGGCTGGTGTGGCAAAGTAACGATGCACGTCAAGATGGAGCCCATGTACGTGTCGGACGCCATTGACCCCGACGTAAACGAACACATCGCGGAAATGCAGCATGCGACGCGCTCGGCGGAAGCTCAGGCTTTGGGCAAACGGTTGTCGGAGTATGTGAGCAGTGGGCAATTGATAGCTCGCCCCGATACCTTCTGGAACCGCTACGCTTTCTACTGGGAAATGCCGACGGAGCTACAGACTCATCTGAAACAGGAAGCTTCACTGGTGATCATCAAGGGTGATCTGAATTATCGTCGACTGCTTGGAGACCGCATGTGGCCACCTTCAACTCCGATTCAAGACGTGGTGCCGTACTTCCCAACTGCTTTCGTATCATTTCGCACAATGAAGTTGACCTTGGTGGCAGGTATTCCAGAAGACATCGTTCAAAAGCTGGAGAAGGAGGACCCAAACTGGAGATTCAATGGTGAACGCGCTATCATTCAAGGCATGCTGACCCCCGCGCAGTAAGAATTGGGCTTGGAGCTCAGCATCAGCTATAGCAGAAGCAACAATTCTGTCAAATACAGTTTGGTGGTGAACTCGATGGATATCTTCAGATCAAGTAACATTGACTCACATACGCAAAGTTTGACAAGGGTCTTTCGTCCGTTGCAAGTCTCCATTGCTGTTTTGGTTTGCACGAAACGAACATTGATAGCAAGTGCCCAAGGTCTAGTCAGTAAAACTTCGACCAAGATGGCAGCAGCGGAAGCTTTGTTGGCCTACGAGCCATTGCAGCAGCTCCAACATGAAAACTTCCTCCTGCGCGAGGAAAACCGTCGAGTTCAGAGTGAGGTGCGCGAGTTGCTGGCGTGGAAAGACAAAGCTGTGGCTCACATGGCGGCCATGGCACCAGCTCGCCGCCGTGCAGCACGTGAAGTTGAACGCGCCAAGCAGCTACAACAGCAACTCCGAACGGTTGAAACCTCATTGAAATCTCGAGGAGAACTCGAGTTGGCCGCCACCGAGCTGGAAGCGGGGCGGGAGGTTCTTCAGAAACGAGTTGATGCACTGAAGCGTGAACACGCTGCGCTGAAGCTGCAAAGCGAGCGTAGGAAGCGTCGAGCCGACGAAGCGGAGGCGCAACTCGCTGCAATGGGAGAATCTTTTCGACTGCATCTCGAACGGCTTGTGGCCATGCGTGAGAGTCTCGACGAAGCTGCACACCGAGAAGGCAAAAGCAAGAGCAACCAAGATCACGAGAAGGAGACGACAGAAACCACAAGCACGAAAGATGAGAACAAGTCTATCGAAGACAGCACAAACAACATTACCAAAGCGACAACCGATAACCAGGACCCTGTGCAAGCAGAAAATGAGGAGGATGAAGTCTCGTCTTCCTCAGCGTCGTCATCTTCCGCTCCGGTGAATTCAGCTGCTTTGGTGACAGGGCTGGATGCCGTCGCCACGAAGTGTCTGTCGTGGCTTCAAGAGCATCTTGAGCAGTCATTTGCACGCCAACAGCGGAAGGCAGCGCTTTACGAAGCTCAGCACGCAGAAATGAATCGGCTGAAGGAGCAGATGCAGACTGCTAGTCGCATTCCGGACAAACTAGCGGAGGACCACGCCAAACAAGCTCGCGAGCTTACAGAACTGCGCGAAGCTCACGAGAAACTCCAGCAACGCGTAGCAGATGCAGAGCATATGGTGGTGGTGCAGCAGCAGCGTAGGCTGGATATGGCGACGCGTCTTCGTCTTGTGGCAGGAGAGGTGCGCCAGTACCTGAGACTTGTGCGCGGTGAAATCAAGCGCAAGTTCGGTTATCTGCCTGAGGCGATCGCTCACGCTGAAAGCTGGACAAGAATCGCCGAGGCGCTCGAGCTGCTGCTGTGCCAGAGTACAGATCGGTGTGTTGCTCGTGCAAAGTGACTGAAATCAAATGATACTTGACACGTTGAAGTTGAAAGCACCAAACCTGCACTTCATGTAGTTCACAGTCTGCCTTGTCACGCCTACAGCTGTGATCCCATTAGGGTGTCGGCTGCTGTTTGTTCCTCTGTGAGCGGCGCAGAGGCTGACTTTGGTCGCCAGTATCCTCGTCCTGCGTCTTCACCTTTTTCTTCTTCGCAGAGGGCGTCGTCGGCGCCTTCTCTCGCTTCCTCTTGGCAGCAGGTGACGCTGCCTTCTTCTTGGTGGTCGAAGTGGAAGACGCGGCTCCATCGTGGGCCTCGGCGTACAGACACAATTGGACACGCTGCGCTGTCCACAATTCGGTGTCTCCGGCTTTCCCGTCGTCCTGCGCAGCTCGCTGTTCATTCAGCCATTCGGCCTTGGCGCGTAACTGCTCTGCAAAGCTCAGAAAGTGCGGCAGCGTGTACTTGCGCGGACCGATAACGCCTGCCACAGCGCAAAGTGAGTCAAGACGTATCCTCTGCTCCGTCCTCAGCCATGAAACGCACCCGCGACAGCCTCCAGCGCCTCATCCGCCATGAAGGGGACGCTGCCATCGTACGCCGCCAGCACCGCCGACGCCGTCGCCGGCCCCACCTGAACAGTAAAACCCCAGTCAGTATGAATCATCTGTAGCTGTCGCAGCGTCTGGACTGCAGTTGTAGTACCCCTTTCAGCACACAGAGCTTGTCCATTGCCGCTCGTAGTTGTCCGTCCTTCAGCTCCTTCAGCGCGTTTCGCGTCGCCTGCTCCACTTGGTCCTCGCTCAGCGCCGTCACGAACTTCATGAGTTGCGGTCTCCTACAGACCCACAGACGGCGTCAACCGACACCTCCAGCGACCTCCTGAGGCTGCAGAACCGCACGCACCACTTGCCCTTCTTGAGCTTCCACTCCATGAGCTTCTGCAGCTGCTGCTTGTCCACGAACGGCGTCGGCTCGCGCGTCTCGAGACTCGCAGGGAACGAGGTCCGATACCAGGCGTCCAGCGTCGTCAGCTCGCTCTTCTGCGCGTGATACAGCGCGTCATCAAGTAGAAAACCCTCTCAGCGTCTCCATAGAGCATGACGCACCTGCACGGACGCGAGCACAGCGTCGTAGCGCGCCCAGAGATCCGCCCACGGCGCCTCGGTGGCCGCACTCCACAGCATCTTCACAAACCAAACTCGGATTTTTTTTGGTGGTGTGTCGTTACACCACAGATCCAACCGTCGTTTCGAGCGTGGGATCGTCACGTGACGAGCCAATGAGCTGCGTTTCCCCGCGAAAGGCGATCGAAATAAGACGGTGCTCTATAGATAGACCGACGCACGACCTCACTCACAAAAAATTCAGGCTCCAAGTGCTGAAGTACGTGGCTTCCGCTCCCTGGCTATCGAGTGACTTGAGCCTGTCCCCGCTCTATCTTTAGCTGCGTCTAATTCGTGGCAGTCCGCAATCCGACAGACACACACACACACAGAACGATGGACGAGAAGGAGGCGGCCAAGGCCAAGCTGCTTATCGCCACACTGCAGAAATACGGCTACGACCTGGAGGACCCGACGCGCACGAGCTCGGACGCCAGCACCGCCGACTCGACCGAGTGGAGTCCGGACGACGACCTGGAGCCGGCGGCGCGGCGCTTCAGCGTGACGTCGTCCGCCGGCATCTTGGCGCTGCGCGACCGCAAGAACCAGCAGAGCGCGCTGCACATCGCGGCCAAGAAGGGCCACTTCGACGTGCTGCGCGCGCTCGCCAAGCTGCCGCGCCTGGCCGAGCACCTGAACGCGGGCGACCGCCACAGCAACACGGCGCTGCACTTCGCTGCCAGCAGCGCGCGCTCCAACGCCGCCGACCTCGTGGAGCTGCTGCTCAACTTGGGCGCCAACCCGTCGGCCATGAACGTGCGCGGACAGACGCCGCTGGCCATCCACATCATGACGGCCAAGCCCGAGACGCCCGCGACCATTACCAAGCTCTTCATTGACAAGTTCCGGCAGCTCAAGAACCCGTCGTCGTCGTCCTCCTCCTCGGCGCCCTCGTCCCCTTCGTCCCCCACGGGACTGAGGAGACCCGTGGCCGTCACGTCGCTAAATGAGCTCGTGAACGGCACCACGTACCTGCACATGGCTGTGGAGCGCCAACTGGGAGAGATCGCCGGCGCGCTCGTGCAGGGAGGAGCGTCCATTAACGTGCCGGACCACAACGGAGTGATGGTGAGCGACACGGTCCCCAAGAAGATGCTGGTGAAGCTCATCACGTTCATGGCCGAGGGCTCGCAGGTCGCGCCGCCGGACATTGTGCGCGGCAGCTGCAAGATCTGCCGCAACCCCAAGAGCTTGCTGGACCCGCTCAAGGACTGCGTACTGTGCGGCCGCGCCGTGTGCAAGAACTGCTCGCAGAAGGCGTCGGAGATCCGCAAGGCGACGTCCGACGGCAGCTATGTGACGCTCAAGGACAAGGACGAGGGCAGGTTTTGTGCCGTTTGCTGCACCGTCAAGATTCTCAAAAGCAAGAAGCACAACGAGCGCGAGAACTTCAACAAGAAGCTCATGGGCTGTGGCATGAAATAGACTTGTGCGCGACAAGCTGCGCGCACGAAAACAGTGGCGGTACTTACTTAACGGGAGGAAGCGAGACGTCTTTGATATTGTGTTGCTGGCGGTTCCTGCCTGTGGGTTTTCTTTTGCTTGTTGTCGTGGGCTTTTTGCCATGCTTGTTGCCTGCGTCTAAAGGGTACAGCGACAAGAACAAAGTCTAGCTTACCCCACGAGCGCGTTGTACGAGAGGTACGTTAGCGACGCGGCCGAGAACACGGCGCCAGCGTACGCAAAAAGGAGCGCCAGTCGCGGCGAGTAGAACGCGTCACGCTCGACAAGGTATCCACGAGATACCTCGTACAGGAAGAGTCCTGGCACCGTGAGCGCGAGCACATTGCCGGCCACGGATCCGACGAACGCCATGACGGTGCCCAAGTTGCGCGAGGATACTGAGAAGAGGTGAGCAACCAGCAGAAAGACCACCGTGATGCCTGTACGGAATGGCAGACTCTCGCGGTCGTGTCCGAGGCAGCAGATCTCCACGAGCTGACGCAGCGGCTGGAACGTCATGGGCGTCTTGAACACCATACTGATTCCCAGCGCAAGTCGCGCGCCGTTAATGAGCAGGTCATCGTCCGCAAAGCCCGTCAAAATGTCGCTCGGGGGCTGACCGTGGAAACAAGCGTAGCCGAGGTACGCGAAGAGCAGGTAGATGAAGAGTCCCCAGCCCACAAGCGCCTTGTGCACGTGAGTCATCTGCGTCTTGTCGTGGATTTCCTGGTACGCGCGCGGGACGTTGAGTTGACACACGAAGCTCAACGTGACGATGGGGAGCGCGTAGGCCACAGCCGCGAGCTCCGAGTTGAACTCGTCGGCGGGGTTCCGGGGGATCTGCGCTGCAAAGTCCGGGTCGTTCTGCACCGTGCGGATGGCCAGCGCCACGAGGATGTAGAGCAGACAGAGCAGCACGAGCATGTTGGCGAAGCGGAGCTCGTGGATGGTCTCCGGGAGGCAGAGCGGGATGCCCACGAGCATGAAGACGAGGCTGATGGTGTTGCGGCTCATGACGTCCCCCAGGAAGGGCTCGAACAGGTCCATGGCGATGACCATGTAGCTCACGATAGCGCCAAAGAGCAGCGCGAGCGTCAGCAGGCGTACGGCCCACACGCCCGAGGCGCCGAAGAGACGGGAGCTCAGCGCCTCGTACGAGAACTCGCACGCCGCGTCACAGCACACGCTGAGCATCTCACAGGCGTGGAAGGCGAGCCACGCGCTCATGAGGAACAGCAGCAGCGCGGGGAGCTGTCCGACGGCCTGCACGACGCCCGGGAGCGTCAAGACGCAGGCGCCCGTCATGGTGGTGGCCAGGCCCAGGAAGGACGAGAAGGCGGACCCTTCTTCCGTGTGGCCGGGCGCGAGACTGGGGGCGAGGGGCAGCGACGCATGCAGTTTCTGGCTCGGACTCTGCGCCGCGCTCGTGGTGCGCAACAGAGGAGACGACTCCATACGCCACGCTGGACTTGAACTGAGACTCTCGACGAATGACGTTTCGGTGGTCAAGGGACGCGACACGGGACCATTCCCAGGACCAAAATACTAAAAGTTGGTCAAAACGTGTTGAAAGATGAGAGTGAGGATGTGAGCGTCCAGGAGACGAATGGACTTTGACTTGGGTCTTGTATTTTTATCTGGAATGAACATGACACTCAGCATTGCAGCTTTGGACTGAATCGGGAATTTTCGTCTTGGTGACAGGCAGAAACGTTTGGTGGAGAGTTCGAAGAGATTCCAAGTATTCGGGACGAGCGCTGTTCAAAATGAGTCGCAGTCGCCATAGCTTTCGAGACATCCGGTAACTTGAGTCTTGCAAGCAATTCGGGAGACCACGGATCTTTTCGAAAGTTTGTATCGAGAGGTCTCCAATACCCCAAATTACGCAGCTCCGCGTCACCAGTAAGCGATACTGCAAACCAGTCGATCGTGAGCTCCTCCAGTTCAGGGCACGCAGCAGCAGGCGCAAAGATACTCGGCCATTTCCGGTGTACTTCAGGCTCAGACAACGAAGCCGACCACCAATCAGCATGAACAGCTCCTTCAACAAGGACTCCCTTACAATCGAGCAAATATCCAAGCCCAATCGGTAATTGCACAATGCTTGACCACGATGCATATACTTCGCCATATCAAATTTATCGTGAACAAACTGCGTCGCACGACTATCAGCGTCGAGACTCATCTCGCAGACTCCGTAGCCAGGAACAACGACATTAATACAGTCTTCCATCGTAGCAGGATTGTAGAATGCTCGACAGCGGCACGAAAGCAACAGCACCAATGTGTTGATGTCGTCATTTAATAGTCCACGCGGCTGAAGCTTCACTACTTCTTCGATATCAATAAACCCATACTCTGCATTGGGTGATGTACTGCATAAAGCAAACAGAACCCACCCCCATCGCGCAGGGCTCAGCATCTCGGAAAAACTCACATTTAACCAAGCCTTTGACGGCGACACAGCCAGTGCTGAGCAAACGGAAGCAAATATCGTATCGGAAGTCGAATAGCACCCCACTCCCAGCTCGATAAGGCTTCCAGTGCTTGAGTGTTGCCACCTACTAGTGGTTTCCCACACTACAGTGCTCAATACAAGTCCAGCATTCATCGTGGCAATGGCCAACTGCTGTGGACTGTAAAGTTCGTGGCCGTCTCCATTTCCCGACAGAAAATATGGGTCATCAAGTGCCAAATCAAGGCGCTTCGTGTGTGTCTGTGCCAGCACCTCCAGCACTTCGCGCACTCCTGCCGTCAAAGTAAGATTTTGTGTTGTCAAGTGAACATTTCCGACCAATACGTGATCATCCGGCGTTTGTCGCCAGGCTTCAAGCAGTGCAGTTCCGCCACGAACCGCTCGCCAATGAACAACTGGAGGAGCGCGTTGATCCATCAACTGGCCAAGATGGTGCGAGAACGAGTCCAAAGTCACGGCACGATAGCTGTCGCCTGGGCCGCTCTGAGTGCCAGTCAGATAACCAACTTCTCATGAGGCCCCAAAGCCTTCAACTTGTCCATGGCATCTCGAAATTCCCCCGAATAGATATTTGGGTCCTCTG
>KV743363.1:0-17525 GCA_000468175.2 Phytophthora cryptogea
AAGTTATCGGGCTCGGGTACAAGCCCGATAACTTGGCGGCATAACGGGCAATGGCCATACTCTCAGCGTACGCAGCGCCATCGATCTCCAGCATGGGGCAGCTGGCCGAAGGGTAGTGTCGGCTTTAGCACCGCGAATTCGGCACCACTCACGCGCTCATCCGTAAACACCACTTTGCCGTAGTGGAGCGGCATACGCGGAAATTTAACGCGTCCCTTTCCTTCAAAGTAGGTAAGCTTGAGCTGGGGCTGGTTCATCGTGGCCGGTTGCTGGTCCCGAGTTTCAATAGCGGATCGAATTCAAGAGTGAGAGATCGCTTGATTAACCTCACATGGGGGATTATGAGTCATCGGTGAAGGCAAGAGTGCGTCGAACATGCTCATGCAAACGTTTGGTGAAGACGTATTTTTTGTGGTGGCGGCAGATTTTGCTTCACTCAAAACTTGGAGTCCTGCATTTCGGCCATTTGCACGCCCGATGGCAGTCCAGAGACCAGCTGGTCGATGGGTATAACGACGACTGGGATGACTCAACAGCAAATCTAACGCAAAACGTGATGACCGGCTACACTTCAAGGAACTTATCGCATGATTATCAATTTGCGTGGACAAGCAGAAAGTCAACAAAGAGTAGCACCAACAACACAACAAATTGTGTCCGTTCTCAGCATCTGTTGCTCTTGCAACGGCTTTTGCAGTAAAATTGCCTTATCTGCTCTTATCCATGCTCGCATCCCATGATGTCTTGGAGTTCTGCTGATTCCCAAGTATTCTGTAGCTGGCAAAAGCCGACAAAAAAGTTGACTCACTGAGTGCGTTAGTCCCCGTCCCATGGTGGCTGCTCTCATTCTTCATTTTGCTGTGAGAGCAACGCACCAATAGCCAACCGCACGCCAAGAACTTCCGATAAGGATGCTGAATTGCGAAACCCTGTTCAGTATCGCCATGCTGCTCGCTGCAGCGAGTGGCTCAACGGTAACGTTGGACCCTGCGTCGGCCAAATACACGCTATCCACATTTGCCATTGGTGACTGGGGCACAACTTTGGACGGAGGCTCGTGCTGCTCCGGCAAGTTCTCCAACTACGACCGCAACGCGGAGAGTGTCGTCGGAACGTTGATGGATATCCAAGCTGGCAACGCAGACGCAAAACCCCAAGCTATCATCGGACACGGAGACAACTTTTACTGGACGGGAATCAACAGCCAAGAAGGACGCGATCGACGATTCGCGGCGACGTTCGAGGCCAAGTACGACGGAGACAACATTAAGGACGTTCCGTGGGTGAACGTGCTCGGTAACCACGACTACGGCGGTGCTGCATACATTTGCCACAACGGAGACGACACTGCTCAGTGCAACAGCACCGAGCAAATGCTGCAAGAACTCGACGACAAGTTCAAGTGGCAATCCGAGTGCACGAGCCCCAACAACGACCGATGGATTCTGAAGGACCACTTCTACGTCCACACGATCGAGGATGCAGACTCGGGTGTGAGTGTCGACATCTTTAATGTTGACGGAAATGACGCCGATGTGCATGGTGCAGCTCTCACTTGCTGTCAGTGCTACGGGTACGCAAAAGGCAACGATAGCGGATGCCCCAACGTTGTTCGGGGCGACGACTACTGCTGCGGTGGTGATACGGGCATGTACGACGCGTGCTACAATAAATTTTCTGAGTGGGGAAATGATTCACGCTCTCAATTGTTCGAGGCTGTGAAGGCATCGACAGCAACGTGGAAGATTGTGAACAACCATTTTAGTCCGTACGAGCACTACACGGAGAGTGGCATGAACAAATGGTTCGACGTTATCAGGAACTCGGGCATACATGCTTATCTGTACGGCCACACTCATGGGGAGAAACATGACTACTCGGCGTCATTGGGGATTCATTTCGTGGAGAATGGTGCTAGTGGGGGTATCAAGAAAGAGGCTGCGAGTAGCATTCCGTCCTTCGCGACAAAATACGTGAAGAACGAGTGGGCATACACGCCTAATGAGTATGGTTTCTTTTCGCTGGAGGCATCGAAGGATTGGCTGAAGCTGCAGTACCACACGACGGATGACAAGTGGGTTTTCACTGAAAAATACGAAAACACGACGGCAGGAGGGGTGGCGACGAAGCATTGTTGGTACATTCCCGCTGATGGATCGGAGGGCAAAGCGTGCTGATGGAGAATTGCAAGTGGAAGCTGAAGACGATTGCTTTAGCTCTTTGGGTATGGATTTGCGAGATCTAATAAACTTATCGATCAAAGCGTCGATTTCTCAAGTTATAGACAGGGAAAACTGCGGATTTTGAATCACAATACTTCAAGTATTTTTTTCCTAGACTGCGTTTTCAGGTTTTGTATTCTAATACTAGCACACAAATAATTTTGGTTTCTACAACGCATCGTTATGCACACTTCATCTGCTGCTGCTTCGCAAAATGAAAGTTGAAAAGCTCACGGTGCATACTGTACCAAGTGCAGCGACAATTCCGGCCCGGATTCAAAGATTACTCTGCTTTGCCGTAAACTTTTACAAATGGCTGGCTGTTCATCTCCGGAAAAAGTACTCATCCCCTCTTGGTCTACCTTTGCAACAAAGTATTTGTCCACAAATTTACTGCAGTCAAATACAGTATCCCGACTTTGTACACTTCACATCCTGAGCGTTTCTTGCAGGAATGGGCAGGCATCAACAAATTCAGTTGCATTCCGTATCCATGTGAATAAGGACTGGGAATGGTGCTTGATAACTACAAATGTTACATGGTGAAGTATGTCGCTGCATTGTGTGAACATCAACAACGCTTTTCCTGTCGCGAACCTCGTGTAGAATCGCCTCCAGATGATTGGCAGATGTGCTGGAAAAGAGTCTACTTGTACTGTACTGTACAAACAGCCTCACCGCTGTGTGCTTTTATGGCAAAGTGCTTGAACTGAATCTTCACGAGGCTGGGTATCACGCAGTGTTTGATTTAGTTTGCGGCAGCGCTGATACGAAAGAACTCTGCAATGAACTGCGCTGAAAGAAAAGAAAAAAATATGGTGGAGAAATTCCGTGCTACCGTGAGTTGCCCTTGATCTTGGCCTGCGTCGTAGTAGTGACGATGGGGATATACTTTCCGAGAGTCGAAGACGACTAAAAGCAATTTAATCGAGCCCACCACTCCTAGGATCTGCTTGCTGCATCCCGTAAACTGTATTCTGGATGGTTTGTAGCCCATCGACTACAACCAGGCGAAGCCTTGGCTTCTGGCTGGAGTCTGACCTCATTTTTCAATTTGCTCAAAGAAGAAGAACCCAAGCAGACCAAGCGAAAAACAACACAAGAATGCTGAGCACGAAGGCACTACTCAACATTGCGGTGGTGCTTACCGTCGTGGGAGTATCAGGTGCCTTGACCGTGACGTCCGACCCGGCGTCGGCCAAATACTCCGTGTCTGCTTTTGCAACTGGTGACTGGGGAACAACTTTGGACAAGACTTCCAACAGTGATTTAGACGCTCAGAGTATTGTGGCAAGCATCATGGACATGCAAGCTGGCAACGCTACTGTGAAGCCCAAGGTGGTTCTCGGCCATGGCGACAGCTTCTACTGGACGGGGATCAATAATCCATCCGAACGCGATTCCCGCTTCATGTCGACGTTCGAGAACGCTTACAACGGCGCCAACATCAAGAATGTCGCCTGGGTGAATGTCATGGGCAACCACGACTATGGTGGTGCCGACTACATCTGCAACGGCGGGGACAAACTGGTTAGCTGCAACAGCACGGCGGAGTTGTTTCAAGGCCTGGAAAACAAGCTCAAGTGGCAGGCAGAGTACAGAAGCCCGAATGACAACCGCTGGATGATGAAAGACCGATTCTACGTCCACCGGATCGAGGATCCGCAGTCGGGAGTGAGCATTGACATTTTCAATGTTGACACGAACGATGCTGACGTTCATGGAGCCCACCAGGTGTGCTGCCAATGCTACGGATACGCCAAGGGTGACTCAGGTGGTTGTGGTTCCATCACTCGTGAAGACAAATACTGCTGTGGTGGTGACACTGCTCTGTACGATGCCTGCATGAACAAATTCGACGAGTGGGGTGCTGATTCACGTGCTCAACTTGCCAAGAAGGTGGCGGCATCGACTGCAACCTGGAAGATTGTGAACAGCCATTTCAGTCCCTACGAGCATTACCTCGAACCTGGTATGAACAAGTGGATCGACGTGTTGAAAAACTCGGGGATTCGTGCGTTCCTGTATGGCCACACCCACGGAGAGAAACACGACTACTCGGCTTCGATGGGGATTCACTTTGTCGAGAACGGAGCTGGTGGTGGTGCGCGTAGGGAATCTGCTAGTGCCATTCCATCGTACGCTACCAAATACGTGAAGAACGAGTGGACATACTCCGCAACCGAGTACGGCTTTTTCTCGCTTGAGGCGTCGAAGGACTGGATGAAGCTGCAGTATCACACGACGGACGACAAGTGGGGATTCACTGACAAATACGAAAACACGACGGTGGGCGGGGTCATGGTTAAGCACTGCTGGTACATTCCCGCTGATGGATCGGAAGGCAAGGCGTGTTAGACGGACGGAACAATCCTAGTAGGGATCGAAGTCAACATTTGAGTGCTTCTCAGACTGCTTAAGCCATTTTGCTACAGCTTTCGACATCGTTTGTCTGGAATTTTTTTCAAAAGCACAGTGTATAGCACCAGCAATAATACCTTGATTGATCCCGTGAGTCTTGTGTGCATTCAATTTCCTATAGTCAATATTCTAATGCACCTGGCCTTGTTCCTCTTTTTATCAGCTCCCACGTCGTAGTTATTCATCACCTTCTAGGTTGTTGCTGTTATTTTCCATTGAAAAAGTTTCGGATACCGAGACGTAACTTGGCCTTAATAGCTTTGGTGCCCGACAACTTGTCCATTGCTTTGAAAGCAATTCCGGAGCGCACCAGCATCATCAGTGGAGCTTTCGCACCTTCTCGCAGAATTTCGGCGCGGTTGGCATCGCTACGGGAGGCCAGATTCATTAGAGCGTGGGCGCTCCAGATCTTTTGACCATCCGTTCCAGTACGCACAAGACTTACTAATGGTGCGATCACTCCCTGCTTTGCAATATCGGCCTTGAATGCAGGATTGTTGCTGGCGAGGTGCGCTAAGACATTCGCTGCTAACTGCTTCTGGGCATCCGTGCCGCTCTGGACCAGTGTCGTCAATACAGCAATGGCACCTTCCCAAACGATCTCAACCCCCACTGCTTCATTACTAGAGGTGACGTGAGCTAACACGCTGGTTGCCAATCGCTTTTGGTCGGCGGTGCCATCTCGAAGTATCGAGACCAACGGAGGGATCGCTTTCTCACGAACGATTGCTGCTCGTGTGCCATCGTTCATGGCGGCAAGCTCTACCAGTGCGTTGGTGGCCCACGCCTTCTGACGATCTGTTCTAGCCCGCAGCAAGTGTACAAGCGGAGGAAGGATACCTTCTTCAACAATGTGAGCGCGAATCTCATCGTGACTTACGACGAATTTGGCGAGCTCTTCCGTCGCGATGCATTTTTGTTCTTCATTTCCGGTCCGCACATGCTCCAAAAGATGCGTGATGTCTTCGTGAGCACGCTCCAGACTCTCTGAGCCTTCGTCCTCCAGGACTCGTTATTGATGGTTGAGTCGATTGTTTTGTCGTTATCGGTACGACAAGTACTTGATCAGAACCCGCTGGGTGTGAAGCTGCCACGTCCGGCATCTCGGAGCTGTTGCATGGGTCATCACCACTAATAAAACGATTTGAGGCCACTTCAGCTACGACTTCACCTTGTCGGTCAGAGAAATTGACAGTCGTGACGTTTTCACGAATGGCTCCATCGCCCAACCTGTTGAAAAGAACGATGGGCTCCATTACTTCACGCTGGGCTCGTCAGTCAGCCTCCCATTGTTGCTTCCAGTCTTTCAATGCAGCAACCGTGGTAGTGTTCAGCACTACCAGGAGAGCATCAATATCTTCGTAGATGAACCGAAGATTTTCCATTAGCGCTTGATATTTGACGAGGCGACTGACCAACCTCTTCTCTTGGTATAACTTGAAGCACTCAATGCATTTGAATAGCACCGCTACAAACTTGCCAACTGCTTCGTTTTGCACGAGTTGGCCATTGCTTTCCAGTTCCTTCATCTCGTTAAAAACAGCTTGGAAGACACCATGAATTCTCATGCAAGCATGGCGAACCTCCTTCATCTCGTTGGCATGTTCTTCGATCTTCGATAACACGTCTTCCACTGATCCCGACCCACGTATCGTCAAACCAAGCAGAAGCCCCATAGTTTTGGGTTTGAAGGCTCAAAAGGGTTTCTTGAAGCTTGACGAGTTGTGCGAAATTCAGGAAATGCAACGTATCTGCACATGCGATGCAGGGGGTCCTCCGCACACGTTTCTCGACCAGAAGCCTTCCGATAGGAATGTATCGTGAAAGAACCTACGCCATCTATTTTGTGCGCATCGTCTTCTTCAGACTCGATTCAATGCAACAACTAAACCTTCACAGCACAGTGACCCATACAGAGTTCTGAGTCGAGGCACGTATGTTGGGTTATCGGAAGATCAAATATCAAATCGGTGATGACGGAACTGTGTCGAGATTCGTCATTGCAGCGACAACACAAGTGTGACGAGAAAAATGTTGGTTTCTGGAATAGAGTCGAAGACGAAAGCGGAAAAATTGTAACCAAACAAAAATACCCTAGAATTCAAAGACGACACCATCGGCAGTTGTGCCTCAGGATCCACCACTCTGACTCCACTCAAAAATCAATAAAAACGTAACGTGCCTTCCATTCTCTTTCATATCCAAACGTAGCAAAAGTCATCACCCCACTCAGTCTCTACGTCAGATGCGAGAATCTGTCCACAGCCATCCAGTATTGGCTTTCATCCAGCATAGCTGTCTGCACTTTCCTCTTTTTCTTTTGCAATGGACTCTTGGGTGGAAGTCCAAGTTTAAACAAATTGTCCGCAGTCTCCTCCTCGTCATCGAACCGCAATCGTTTTGTCGTCTTGTCACCACTTTCCGTGCCACGTAAAGTTCGCTTCTTAGTCGGTTCCTTCTCCGTCTTCTTGTCCTTGGAGCTTATCTGCTTCACGTCTGTAAGCGCAACTTTAGCAGCAACTTTAGCTTCAACTCGGCCGCTCCACGTCGTTCTCTCCCTCTCCCTCTTAGCTGAAGATTGTCGTAAGACCTTCGAAGCACTCGCCAGCTTCAGTGCCGTCGCTTTGATCACCTCTTCCTTGCCAGTTCGCAGCCGCTTCGTTGCAGCAACTTTAACTTCCTTCCCGCGTCCTGCATCTCCCTCTCGGCTGCTGAGACAGCTCCTGGACCGCTTCCCCACTACAGACGGCCGAGCTACAGATTGCACTGCCACTTGCGTCACCTCCACGCTGGAAACCGCGTGGAATTTACCGGCAGAAGCTTCGTCCAGTTGGTGTTTATGTTGCGTTAACGTTCCCTCATCTTCCGACGCCCCCTTCGACGCAGCGACCCCCGCATCACCTCGAAGCTTACCTGGGGGACTAGCCGACGTCCGTGGCGCCTTGAACTCGCGCTTCTTGAGCCACGACGCGTACGCAGAGGTCGCCATCGCCGCTGAGTTATATACCGAGTTTTTTTCTTAAGTTGCTGGAGATTTCAAAAATACGAACTCTATGCATGCATATGCAATAACGAAGTTTTGGCGGGAACGGTTGACACTTCCAGTGTGACTTTTGAAAACATGGCGTCCAGTGCATACGCCTTGTGGCTAAAGCAACGCGAGTTCAAGGCCGTTCGCGTTGCAATAGTGGAAGAACCTCCTGAGAGCGACGTCCAGGACCACTCAGAGAGTTTCCGCACGCCAATTCGCAAGACGAAGGACGACGTGACGACTGCCACAACCAAAAAGCGACTTGAAGGAGACTCGGAGGTGGCACTCAAAGTGTCTGCGTTGCGGTCGAGGAAGCGGCAGATCGAAACGTTTGAGCATAGTGAAAGCAACACAAAGAGACGTCGAAGTGCTCCGGAAAGCGAATCTCGAGTCGTTAAGAGGATCAAGAGTCCAGAGCAGAAATACACAAAAAGAAGACCCATTTTACTGGAAGAGTCGAGCTACTGGTTAGCAGTGCAACGATTTTCTCAGTTGTAAGATAGAAAATGTTAAGATGGAGAGGAAGCGTTTCTAGAGATGAGAGGAATCGAGCACCCTCGACAAGCGGCGGAGACGGTGACGCACTACCGACTTGGACACCTTTCGATTTAAAGGTGGCTTGGTCTGCAACACCTTGGAAACTGAGGTCTCAAGAGGCTCGACAGCGGACGGTGGCAATTTCTCGTTTTGGATTTCTGACTGGTGAACGTCGCTGGCGAGCGTGATTTGGTGCAGTGCCTTCCTCGCTGCTTCTTGTTGGTACTTTGTTCCGTGGTCCAGAAGTGCAGCAAATGACGCGATGGCTCCATGGTGTGCTATCGCAGTAGCGTTCGCCTCGTTCATGCTGGCGAATTTTTCCAGTGCGTACACTGCATAGTCGAACTTGGAGCGAAACAGTGTGACGAAGAGTGGAATAGCTCCAGCGAATACAATATCAGAGGCGATTGCGGAGCTGTTCTCTGCCAGAGCTGATAGAGCGTACACTGCACTTTCGGCAAGACTGCGTTTATTGGACTGCACACAGGAGATCAGTGGGTTGATGGCTTCCGCGTTGGCGATTACTTCGCAGTGTTTGGTACTCCCACAAAGCAATGTCAGGATATCCGCTGCAATTTCCTGTTGATCCTCGGACCCTTGTCGTAGAATAAAAACGAGTTGTGGAATGGCTCCCTCGTGGATAAGTTCGTCTCGAGTTACGTCGTTTTTGAGAACGAGACTCCATATCGCTCGAATTGTCGGATCCATCAGGTTATCGGGTCTTGGGTGAAGTGACTGAACAAGTGAAGAAATACTATGTTCTTGTGGTATCGTACAAGCATCGACACTGCTGCTCTTGGTAAGCAGCATCGCGGTCGATTCCGCGAGGTGGTTGCTTTGTACTCGATGCACAGAGGCAATGTGCCCCGTGTTTGGAGGTTGAACATTACCAACCCGTTCGGACTTCACTTTCAAAACAAAGTCACTACTGATCGTACTAACGAGTGGTGGCTCCATCATTGAGGTAGATCTGTCTGCGCAGCGAGCTGATGTGGTTCTGAGACTTCGTTGCAACTGAGGCGGGAAGGTTTTTGTTTCAGCAGGATCCATGTGCTTGTTCTGATGCTTCCTTGCAATACTTATACTGTAACCTGCAACGGTAAGAATATACTACTACATGTATGCGAGCAAGCTGGAAATACTCGTGGGAGACAAGATAAGACGCGGAAGAGTATACTAGTATTGTGCGCAAGCGTAAACGAGGATTGGCATTGACATTGCATTATATGTCGAAACTGGAAACTCGAGTTTGGTGGTAGTGCCATTTCAATTGAGCTCAAGGATTGATAAAAAGAATGCCTTCCGGATGAACTGAAGAGAATGGTCGCTGCCATCTTCATCGTTGTCGACTTGCTCTGAATACACTTGAGACTGCAAAAGCGACGGCTAGTTTGTCGTCGCAGGATCAACTCGCTTTCTTATCTACATGTAATGTAGTATATTTTTTATTGCTCAGTGTTTTCAAGGTTTCTAATTGAAGTCGAGACATCCGATTGTGAAGAGCTACATGGTATGCGTGTCTTACAATTTATCCGTACCCCTCATCAATCGTCAGCGCTACTGCTAATTGATTCTTGTAACCTCGATTCGACCTCAATGAAAATATTGAGTAGAAAGAAAGAAAGCAGTTAAACATCACCGCGGCTCCGAGATGTTAAGCCCTAGCTACCCCACAAAACTCGATCGTGTCATGGACTCCAATACAAATACTTGATCTCATCAAATCTACATGTACGGTTGATAAATTCGATTGAAAGAGGCATACTGGCAAGAACAACTATCCACACCGTATTGTGTACATATGAAACATCAGGTCTGAGCTCGAAGCAAACTTCCACTTTATTTTGCAAGTGCAATCCGCTGTTTGCCTTACATATATGTAGTCGTCGAGCAAGTGCTCATAATAAGTAGCGTGAGCTTTGGTAAACAAATGCGTTGTATTATGCAGTAGAATCCACCGTGACCACTTTGCCTCTAACCGAGACTTGTGGGCCCATGTCGAATGGCGCGCGAACACACCAGCTAATAGGAGGCAAACTAAAATATCAAGCCGGTGATTGTACCAGCAGCACTCGTTTCATCCCACGTCAATGCCAAACATGAAAATAGGCGCTCTATATTGAGGAGCTGAGCTTCATCTTGCCTTCGAAGACGCGTCGCTGAGCATATCGAAACTTGGACGCGCTACCATGAGCTTCCTCGATCGATTCCAGGGCAAAATCGCCACGGTGACAGCCCAAGGTCATCTCAAGAAGGCTGACGGAAGTGAGGAGATTCGCGTTGGAGCCCCAAAGAGAAGATCACAGCCACAACAGCAGCAGAAAAACCGATTGCAGCAGCGCCCAGCAGTGAATAACAATAGTAACCATGACAGCAACGCTAGCCAGACGATGCTTCGACAGCCAACCAAGCTCCAAGTGCGCACCGACCGTGGTCGACCCGCTGGTAGTCAAGCTGCACCACCTCCTCCAGTTCAGACTCAGGGCTCACCACTGAAAAACGCACCCCAAGAAAGTCCGATTGTGTCTCCGAGGGGAAAAGCAGGCAACTATGAAGCCAAAAGTGCTCGAGGTGCACCAGCCAACTACGAGTACTACGAACAAGCTCGAATCCCCGGTCGGGTACGAGATGATTATCCAGATATTCAACCACTTCGTCAAGCTCCTTCGATTCGATCTCCAGATCGCAACATCGCCAACGTGTCAACCCAAAACCCACCAAAGGAGTGTCGCTCGCCCAAAGAAATTAACGAGAGTCGTGTCGTGACAGACCAGGATCAGCTTGCTTTCAGCCGCAGGGCTCGACCCGTTCAGTTTGAGCCGTGCAAGCTGTCGCAGTACAAAAAAGAAAAACCAGACGGGTACTACGAGCTGGGAAAGCTCCAGCCGGACTTGAACACCGACGAGCTTGTGGAGAAGCGCGCAAAAAATGAGCGCATTAAAGCTTTTTCACAGAACCTTCGGACTATCAACAAAAATGCACAAACCAAGAAGCCTGGTGACTGCAGCAGCGAGAAAACAGGTGCAGTCAAACCCAAATCTACGCGCGAAAAGGGTTTGGCTTTCGCCAAGCGAGTGCCGAAGCCAAAGCTATCGCAGCGATCCGACTCAGCAGAAGGCGAAATCCCGACAGTTAGTCCCAGAGCTCCACGTGCTCACATCCCAAAACCAAAGAACCCCAACGTCATTATCGACGATGACTCGGACGACGAGGAGCTCAACGCCGAGTTGTTGCAGCTTCAGCAGCGCCACGAAGCTTCACGTGCAGAAGTTGAAGCTCTCGTTGGGTCGGTGTGATCAAGTTTCTTCAAGCCAAAAGTCCTTTCTACCAACATCACAGCTCTAACCATTTCCCAATACACTTTCAACTTCAATGACCAACTCAGATCATTTCTCTTACCCCCACGCCTGCGTCAGACTGTAGTTGAGTACAAGCACATCCCCCACTTGAAAACTCTGTCCACATCAGCAGAGTTCACGTTAGAAAAATTAATAATAAAATCCCAGAAGAACAATTCGTGGCATCTTCACCTCGAACAGTGAGCTGAGTCTCTGATCCGGAGACGGCGCGAACGAGCTGTTGCAGTACACAAACTACACACAAAATTAGTCCTTCAGAAGCTTCTTGTCGTTGCAAACATCAGTTCTCTCGCTCGCACCAATGACTCGGTCTCTTTAAGTCGCAGTTGCTTCCTCAGGAACTTGTAAACCTACATAAAATATCGTAAAATCTATATGTTCTCGCAATTTTTTTAACGGAATAAATACTTACGACACTGAGTTGGTCGTGGCCGCTCACTGTGAACTTGGTGCGTTTCATGAGCGGCGCGCTGCCCACAGCCACGAACTGCAGCGTCACTACGACATTAAAAGTCCAATATCTCAGCTTCCACTCATCCAAACGCGCTGCCATTTTCACAGCATAACGAAGGGCGTCTTGTTCTCCTTATCCCAACCTTTCGGCGGCCCCATTGGTCTCGCGTCCGCCGCATTGGTGGCCGCAGCGACGTCCGCATCCGCCATCGTCCACTGACCTTCACTCTGATTTTCGAAAGTGGATCTATCCTAAGTACGAATTGGAAAGTACTCAGTTAAGTCCGACCCATCAGAAGATTTTGTTTCTTCCAATCCCGTTCCGCCAGCGCTTCCATCCCGTGCCTATTCCAGGCCTACCCAGTCACAACGTTCTCTGCGACTGCCCCCACGTACGTCTCCGACTCGGACTCGGACTCGGAAGCCATGTACACGCCCGTGAGTGAGACGGACCCGATGCTCATGAGCCCCAGCGGCGGCAAGGAGAAGCGCTCGCCGCCCTCGGGAGCCGTCAACAGCCTGCGCCTCGAGTCTCCACCGGCCAAGTGCAACGACGCCTTTTTCGCCGTGTTTTTCCTGGCCAACGTGGTTATTTTAGGCATTTTGGCCTTCTGGAAGGGCATCCCGGCCCTAAAAGAAGACATGGGCAAGAACCGGAGTGATGGTCGTATTCCGCAAGGACATTCCGTGGCGTGGACGATGATTGGCCTATTATGCGTGCTAGGCACCGTGCTATCTTTAGCCTGGATTAAGCTGCTGATGTCCTATGCGTCCTCTATGATTAGGGTCGCGCTGTGGCTTAATGTAGGCATGGTGCTGGTCTTTGCAGTGACCACTTTCTCGGTGAACCCATGGGCGGCGCTGGTCTTTTTGGTCATGGCGGCCATCAACGTCTGGTACATTTACGCCGTGCAGAATCGGATTGGCTTTGCGTCGGCGAACCTCAAGGTGGCATGTGCAGCTCTAAAAGAGCACTCGGCAGTGTTCGCACTTGCCTTTTTCCTAGTGCTGCAGCAACTTGCCTGGATGGCGCTGTGGGGACTGGCCAGTCTTGGCATGCACCAGATTTTCGTGGATGCTGACCCGGATTGTGACCGGGAAATTGATCTCGCCAGTCGAGGACGCAGCCATGGAGGACTTTGTGTGGGTCTACCCGCGTACATGGCGTTGTTCTACATGCTGGTGAGTGTCTATTGGGGACAACAGGTGCTGCAGAACATTTTGACTTGCACGACGGCCGGTGTCGTGGCGACGTGGTGGTACCAGCCTAATGCGCAGAAGGCGACGGTGGGGGCACTCTACCGCTCGTTGACGACGTCTTTTGGGTCCATTTGTTTCGGATCCCTAATTGTGGCAGTGCTCCAGGCTCTGAGGACCATGGCGGACATGGCCAAACGTCGTGCTAATGAAGAAAACAATGGAGGCCTGGCTTGCCTGGCATGCATGGCCGAGTGTATTTTGAGCTGTCTCGCGAATATTATGGAATACGTGAACCAGTGGGCTTATGTGTACGTTGGCGTGTACGGTTACCCGTTCCGCACGAGCGGCAAGGCTGTCATGGACTTGTTCAACAACCGCGGCTGGACGGCAGTGATTAATGATGACTTGACGTCAGGCGCGCTTTCATTTGGTGCAATGGGCGTGGGTGTAGTTACGTGCTGCATCGGTCTGTTGATGGTGCGCTTCTCGCCGATGGAATGGTTTACGGCGCTGGGCTCTCGCATGAGTGTGTACGGAACGATGGCACTTATCGGCTTCATGGTCGGTATCAGTATGGCCTTGATCTTGGCGCACGTGATCATTGCGGCACTTCACACAATTTTTGTTTGCTTCGCTGAGGTATGTACTGGACCGTGTTTATTTAATTATGTCTCGCGAATTAAATGCCCTAACTGTACATTTTTGCAGGACCCTGTTGCGTTCAACCGCAACCATCCTAAGGAGTACGAAGAGTTGGTGGCTGGATGGCGTCAATTCCATGGCGACGCTTTGCTCTCCGCTTACGGTGCAGCTGTCTAAGTGTGTGAGATGACCTAAAACAAGTTTTTTGATGGCGCGCCTTAATTTGCGCTGAGATTGGCAACGAATCTGAGTGCATGTATTGAGAGCACAGCGGGCGCTGATCAGGAAATATTCTGCTTAATCGTATTCGTTATGATAATCATATCTTTATCAAGATTGAAGTCGTTGTGTTGGGCATTACCATTTTTGCTGGCAAGGAAGCTTCCTTGAGAATTTTTTTTTAAAACAATCCTCTATAGTTTTGATCTACAGTAGGATAGATGCGAGTGCATCTTGCGATTATCGGTAGGAAGGAAGTTGAGTTACGTGACTAGGTATGCTAATTTGAAGGTTGTTGATGTTGATTCTGAATTTAATTGAATGAGATATTGGTTTTGAGAATGCTGATCATTTCGTATTTTTGAAGTGCATAGCATTCGTGGGTCTAGCCCACTGGACCACCAGGAGGCCTTGCGATTATCGGTAGGTACTGACCCCACAAATAATTCTTCAAGTATTCGTATAATATACGAATATTATGGATCCCTTGCTTTGGCATAATTTTAATAAACACATGGGTGAGAGTGTACTCTTCAAGATCTGTACAAAGAGCTAGGTCATGCTCCTTCGGGAAATGATATAGACCGGCGTTCCTGGGGACAGAATGGTGGTTTGTACAACAGATGATCCTTCTCCCTTTGAGCCGAAAAGCATTCTGCGTGTGGAGACGTCTTCACCACCGCAACATTAAGGCCACAACGCTGCGCACGCATCTGTGAGTGCAGCGTCCACTGTTTCGACAAGTAGTCGTATCGGTGGACCGTATCCAGATACTCGTCCTTCTTGTTGGACCCTCCCAGACAGAACAGAAACGACTCGCTGAGAAAGCTGAACGCAACATGGCCACTACGACAGTCCGCAAACGCATCCACGTCGCTCCACATGCCGCTGTTCAAGTCCAGGCGCTCACTCGTGTTCATTCTTGCGCCATGCCGCGACTCGCCCCCAAACACCAGAATACTGTTACTGTGCTCTTGCACCACGGCCGCTGGCCCATTGCGTGCATAACGCATGCTGGCCACAGATGACCACTGGTTGGTTTGCGGATCAAAAACTTCAACACTCTTTAGATGTTTCCGGCCATCATATCCTCCAATAGCGTAAACCAGACCGTTCAGAGCAACAACTGCTAATCCGCTCCGCCCAGTTGAAAGTGGAGGCATCTGGTCCCATTTCTGCGTTTGTAGATTAAACCGCTCCACGGATGACAAGTGAGCTTGGCCATTAAACCCCCCAACAGCGTAAATAAAGTCTCCCACCACTGCAGCACCTAAATAACTTCGCGCATTTGCCATCGAAGGCATTGCTGTCCACGCATTTACTTCAGGATCAAACTTCTCCATCGATTTATGGTGTTGAGAACTGCTACTGGTTCCTCCAATTACGAAAATCTTGTTGTCTTTCGAGACTGCAACCCCGCTGTAAGATCGCCGGGTCGACATCGGCGCGGCAGGGAACCATTCACCTCGATGGAAGTCGAGATACTCCACCGTGTTCAGCGCGCCAGGGTTATTAAATCCCCCGACGACGAAAATCGTCGGGGTCAACTGGTGGTTGGCATTGTCCTCGATTTCACTTGAGAGCAACGTCATCGTATCAATATCGATCACTTCTTCTGCTGCAAACGACAGCCTCTCCTTGCTGTTCACCATGGCGTTGTCGCTATTGCGTCGACTCAAAATCGCCTGCGCAGCGTCATCAGCATCCGTGTCAAAATTCTCGCCGCTCATGGGCGAGTGCAGCACGAACGAGAGCTCCTTCTTCCTCGTCATGGGGTCGTGCATCATCCAGGCCTTAACTGCCGCATCATCGGTCAAGCAGTCCACCGCGTTCCTGTTCGATACCTGCGCATCCTTCTGATGCCTCAAAATCTTCAACACTGCGTCCAGCGATAAGTTCTTGAAGCTCTCACTCTGGTACACCTCACAAAAGTACGTGTCGATCATCGCTCTGGCCGCCTGGGCCAGCAGTCTGCAGGCCGCGCGCATCTGAAGCTGTTCACAGCACATGTAGATGTCCACGCAGTTGTTCACACAGAGCTCGAGCATCAAGTGCTTGCAACAAATCTCCACCACTTCCTGCAGCTCCAGGCGGTTGGCCGCATGCAGAACGGCCAGGATCGTGTCTCCGCTGACATTTAACTCTCCTATGTACATGTATCTCAGTAGTTCTCGGAAGGCGGCGACGGGGACCCCCGGAATGGGCACACAGGGCGACTGGGCGTGCGATTCCTTCATACCGCCGGTGAAAAGTGCGTGAAAGAAGGGACTGGCCGTGGCCAGCACGACGCGATGGGCCGCCACCTCCTCCAGGTCGTCCATGAGCTCGTCTTTGGCTTGGTTGGGCTCGCGCTGCAGCAGCAGAGACACGTCCGTGAGCTCCTGACGCGCGCACATGTCCAGCATCTTGCAGCGCTGCTCCTGCTGCGCCTCCGGGCCGCTGCGCATGGCCGAGAGCTGCGACCGCACGCTGTTCTCCATGCGCGACGCCATCTCTCGAGCGGTTCTCAGATTCCGGACTGGCGTTGGAATATGGAAGAGGCGCTTTGCGTTTCTGGGGCGGAGTTTGTTGGCGCAACGTAAGCGCAACATAAACAGATTATGGTGCTGAAAAGGTTGCTGGAAGGGAATGGGTACACGAGTTGACGTTGAGGTTCAAGGTGTAGGAGCTAGAGCTACAGTAGCGCCTACTTGAGCTCTTCGAGTCTCTTCGTGCGCGAGGTTCTCTCAGCCTGCGAGTAGTGCAATTGTCGTAAGGTATTATTGAAAATTTACTTTAGATAAATGATATTTTGTATTGTGCTCTGTAAAATTGAAGTCACTCATTGTGTTTTTTTCTCTCGGCAACCATACATATAACGTGGCGGTTAGTGTATGCAGTAACTATAAGCTGGAACAATGAAGTCTGCTGGCAGAACAAACCATACGCAGTGTAGCTCACCATAGCGCGCCGCGCAGTACTACATACAGGGTTTGAATCCACATTTCATCCCCCCGTGTGCGCCGAAAGATGCGAGCTCGAGCTCCAGATCAGTGTTTCGCTTTTCTAAGCTTAAGATTCGGACTCGTGCTGCTGCCAATGCGGTCTGCAAAGTTTGTTCCCGTAGAATTATCCGCTTTCTTAATGGTTGTTCTTGCGACGAAGAAGTCGGTAGTGATTCATCAGCGTAGTCAAATAATTTTTTTTGACTGTGGAGTGCACAAACCAATGGGCGAGGGAGATCCGCTGCCGATTCACGTTCGTCAATCCGATAGGGTTGCTGCTCCTCTTGGTGTCTGCACTTCTGCTTTACGTTAGTTAGTTTTCGAGCGTCCACAAGAAATTGCTCCTGCATCGCAATCTTCATCTCATGAAGCAACTGACTTTCCAGCGCCTTTAGCTTATCCGGGTTGTTCTTGAACGTGCGAAAGTGCTGGCTATCCGACATTCGCTGGTAGTCGA
>KV743364.1:1335-21309 GCA_000468175.2 Phytophthora cryptogea
GTAGTGCGACGTCCGATGCGGTACCGTCCGGCGTCTCTCTTCCAGCCGCAAGACTGTTTTGTCTGGTGAGCAACAGAGCGAAGTAGTCTCGGCATGTACAATATCCTAGGTCTTTCATAGTTCACAACAAAATATATTCTGCTTTACAAAGAAAAACACTCGTTTGGAGCGACTCACTCAAGAATCGTAGTCGCAAAAAGCAAACTCTGCGAGGTGAAGAGGGAATCTGTTTGCCAATTCAAAAAGACAACTGAAGATTCGACCACAAATTCAAGTTTCCATTGCCAAAGTACCATTGCTAAAGTCTCACATACGTAAGTAGTTTATCGTGTCGATAAAAGAAAACTATGGACATTTAAGTAGGTGATAGCAGCGTCGGCGTGACTTTCGTCAGCGATAGCTACTGTAGGATGATGTATTAGTATTGGTGATCGTGAACAGCGCGTTCTCATCACTTAGAAAGCCATCGCGCTATCTCCACCAACTCCATGTATAAAGCATGTTGCACGGTCAACTATTTTGCATTGGGAAACTACTCAACAGGTGACCTTGGTGGCTCAGAATTCGCTGCATTGACGACAAAAAGATTGTCAGCACACCAGCAACAATAGATTTGGGAATTGAAGATGAATATCTGGCATATTTTCCCATGGCGAACTTGCCCGACGTCGTCAAAAGCACGCCTATAACTGCCATGTCACGCAGAAATTGCTGCATCAAAGCAAAGCAAATGCCATGAGCGACATCACAATCGAAGGTATTCTGCAGTCATACCTTTGCTGGCTCTTCAAAACCAGGAACTGGAGACGAGCAATCCGTAAGAACCACCAGATCACTAAGTCTCTTCTTCGGCCACGCTTTAACGATGTCTCGAACGGTGTAGTTCACGCAGTGTGAAAGTGCCTCGCCCACGATAACAAGTTTATCCGCACGCTGGAGCGATTTGATCAGCACCGTGTTGAGGCTGCAAGATCAGTTGTAACGAGATCAGTACACACTCAGCCAAAGTCATTCCGTCAACGGCTTCTTACCTCGTAGAAGGATCGTACTGCAGCTCGTACTCTGCTTTCAGCGCCGAATAATGCTCCGTGAACGGGTTGCTGCCATTCATGACGTACTGGATCGGCTTCAGTGATTTTTTCGTCCACTCCAGTGCAGATCCCAACACATTTGGCACAATGTTGTGTCCAGGGGATCCGATCACACAATGTTCAGGCCAAATTGTCAGTGAGAATTTCCCACTCGACTCCAGCGACTGCGTGTACGCCAGAACGTAGTCGTTCAGACTCGGGTCACGTGGTTTCCAGACTCCGTTCTTGATATCCTGGGACGAAATGGACGTGAATGGTGGAGGAGATGCCCCAACATTGTTTTCCCAAAAGATGCCGTGGGCGATGTGGTATCGTTGATGGGAATCCATTGTGAGGACAATTTGAGAGAGGTCCGACGTGTGGTTTGAGATGAAAGCTGCGATCCGAGCGGCATCTTCGTTGGCGGTGGGAATTGCCAGGGACCCTCCTGGGTGGAAACTCACTTGCTGGTCAATGACGAGGATCGCCAATCCACCTAACGGAATTTCTCCAGCTTTCTGGGCATCGTCCGTCACATCATGTTTACCAGCATTGGTGATACCGTCGAAGATCTCTCCTACGATCGTCGGGATGACGGCAGGAGGAATGACCGCCAACGATTGAGTCAGCAGCAGAGCCAAACATGACGAGATCTTGGTGAATCGGTTCATTGCAGAGAATCAAACACTGGTCAGAGCAGGTTTGAGAATGACAAGTCCGTCGTGAACACGCGACTCTCTACAAGATCCCTAGGATCCGGTGGACTAATAGTTTTCACAGACGTAACATTATCTGGATGAAGACTGTGTTTTGCTTCCGATCTCGGTTAGATGTACTAGCTCGAGGATGACTACGAGGTTGGGACTGGCTACTGTGGGTTTTGATGCGTGTGGAGACGAATTGGTCACTTAGAGAACCAGAAAGACCACTTGCAACGTGATACTCAACGTGAGGCCGACGTAAGGGAGTTGGTACATCACCGCAGTGCTAGGAGCAGTCTTTCCGTCTGCCATGTTGATATCACTGCCGACTGTGTTCTCGAATTCACCACTTGAACTGAATTCCGAGCCTACCGCTTGGTCAATCTGGTCATTCATCCACTCCGGAGACGGAGTCAGATTGGCGTTGGTGTCTTCGGTAGTGTCGCCACTGTGGTCAAGAGTGCTCGTCCAGTTGGAGTAGAAAGACGAATCATCGCTAGCAGAGGCGCTGGCCACTAGAGCATCGATGAATGCCACAAAGTTGGAGAAATCTTCCGTCGGGTCGGGCGTCACCATTGCTGTAGTTGTTTCGGCAAGAAAGACGGCACTGGGTGAATCGGATTCGTTCTCTTCGCGTTGAAGATGACGTCCTCCAGAGCTTGGACGTGGCAGACGTTGGTGAAAGATGACCCCACCAACTTGAAATGGGAGCACGATCACAAGAAGCACGAAGCTGAGAGTGGCGTTCATCTTGGGTGCGATGAAAAGGGTCTTTCTTCGCTTGACTGGTATTGATGGAGCTCTTGTGGAGTTTGCGTCTTGTTCGGGAATGAACCGGCAGAACGAAAAGCGCAGCGGAGAAGAGATTCTCCGAGCAAAATTGTTCTTGCAAGAAAGTACTTCGGGTTTTCATGCTCTGATCGCTCCTTTTACAGTTTGAGCTATCGAAAGACGAAATGCCATCGCTAGGTTTGTTGCGACCGGTAGACTTCGATGATGAATTGCTTCCTTCGTAGTGAGCAGAGAGCCGAACACAGCTACTGGTAGCACATTAGTCACGACAATGAAGGGCTGGAGAAGGATGCAACAAGGTTTCGTGATGGATTCAAAACTGCAAGATGCTAATCACTTCATCTCAGCTCGAATGTATTTTCTCATTGTGAAGAACGCGCTGCTCTTATGGGAGCTGCACGACGATCTTGCCGATGTTTTTGTGCGCGTACATGTGGTCGATGGCGTCCGGAACCTGCTCGAGTCCATGGAACTCGTTCGGGTCCACACCAGCGAGCAATTTGCCTTCCTTGATGAGCTTGAATAGGTTCTCCATGTGCGTCGGGATTATGCCGCTGTACGTGCGCAGCAGGAAACCGCGCACGGTGATGGCTTTCATGAGCAGCACCTCGTTCATGGCACTAACAGTGAATGGTGAGCGTGGGGTGTCGCCTCGGTACTCTGAAATGTGTCCAAAAACAATGATACGGCCACGGATTGCCATGTTGTCGAACACGGTCTTGAACATCTCTCCACCGATGGTCTCAAAGGCGACATCGATGCCCTTCGGGTACTCCTTCTTCAGCACAGCGTCGATGCTCTCCTTGTTGTAGTTGATCACACGGTCACAGCCGAGCTTCTTCAAGTGCGTCGCCTTCTCGTCGTTGCTGCACGTGCCGATCACGCGGTTGCCCGCCATCTTGGCCAGCTGCACCACGAATTGGCCGGCGCCACCAGCAGCCGCAGTCACGAACACCGTCTCGTTGGTCGAGAGCTCACCGCATTCCGTGATGGCAATGGACGCTGAGATGCCGCACACAGTCAGCGGCAGCGCAGCAGGAGAAAGCTCCGGCAGCTTGTGTACGGATCCAATGGGGACCTCAACGTACTCGGCGTAAGCTCCAAACTTGTCGTACACGACGTAGTCGCCCACCTCGACTTGGGTGACGCCCTGACCGACTTCGACCACTGTACCAGCAGCATCCAGACCCGTACCAAAAGGCGGAGGGTTCTCATTGAAGACGCCGTTGGTCACGTTGATGTCCGTGGCGTTCACGCCCAGGAATTTGTTCTTGACGACGATGTGGCCGGCGCTGGCCTTGGGCAGCTCTGAGTGCGTCACGATCTCCGTCGCCTCACGGAAGTTGGTGGACAATTTAGTGCACAGAAGCTCGCGGTAGCTGGGCATTGCGGCGGAGATTTGAATTGGGACTTGGTGCGTTAGAGGCAAATTGAAGAATGGCATGGACTTTGACAAGCGTGGGTGGGGTCGTATACAAGATTACCTGGAGTTGATTCTGATTACGCGGACACTTTCGTGTCGAGTAATAGAGAACGCATATCTTTGTCACTGACCAATCAACGAATTTAGCGTTTTCGCTAAATGCACGGATTGGGTGAAAAATAATCGGTACACTTGTGGTACACGTGGGTGGCGCTGGTGCATTTTTGCATCTTTACCTGTTCAAAGTGCTTTTGATCGACCTGCTATTGTGCCTAGTGAGCGGGTGGATGAACTCGCATCGTATCGTACTTTGAAGTATCTCGTCACCATCCTGGAAGCGGTTTGGTGCTCGACCAAATCGAGGCAACACTGTCCCTAATACTAACTGTATTCGCAGCAAGTCGTCGGTGATCGTGAGCGCCAACGACTTCAAAAACGCGTAGACACTGTGCATCGAGAGTTGTAGATTGTAACACATGCGTGAGACTACTGTACCACTAGTACGACACTTCGAAAGGCAAGTGTCGTTTTGTTGTTTGCTCACCATTACATATGCTGAGTTGTCAGTGGGCTGCACGAAACCACTTCGAAGCGGTGTTGCACATCAATCGTCATCTTCGTTGCAGTTGGACTTCCAGCTTTGCTGCTGGAAAAGAGATCCCTCTGATGCCACTTTTTGGGAATGGATAGCCCAGTCAACAACGGGCGGGAACAGCGACTTCGAACGACAATACATATGTACACATGCCATCGGTTGTAAACGATTACTGTACGCTTCCACCATAAATTCCAGCACAACCATCGGAATGGACAATCAATTGCTGCAACATCCATCTAATCTATCATCCGTACCATCGGATCTTCGGTTATCCAACCGATTAATTCTCTCCTCTACTTGCGCCTCCTTTCCGTCGGATCTCATGAGCTGCAAGATGTTTGCGGTACGGTTCGAATTGGTACGAAACACACCGAGTTCGCTGCGGCCCGTCTTTCCAATAAATACCTCAGCTACGTTGGCTCAGGCGCTTGGGTTATGTCGAGCCAATTCGAAGGCGGTCTGCTGGTACTGCTGGAAGTGGCTGTTGCAGTAGTTGCAGGTCCGTTCGTACGCCTGCTTCCGGCAGCCCGGCACGATGCAGCGCTTGCCTATAAATCACCGAAAAAGGCACGCGTTAAACGTAAGTAAAGGGCCTGCCTTAGTCGAGCAACAGCGTCGCCTACCTCCGCCGTGGGCCCAGCACAGACCATTAGAAATGGCAATCTTTTCACACTGTTCCGTTTTACACTTCGTACCACCGCCGTGGGACCAGCAGAAGCCACGCGACTTGGCGCGGTTGGAGCATCCGGGGGCCTTGCACTCGATTGATCCTCCTTCACAATTGGCAAGCATGTTAGAGAGCTGAATAGCAGACACCTTGGAACCAAAATGGCAATCGTACCATGCCGCCAGCAGCGATTAAAGTGCTTGGCCCGAGCCGTGCAGCCCTCTGCTGTACAACGCTTGCCGCCCTGTTGGAAAAACACAAGACAGTCAGGGCGTGGCGCCAGACGCGACGAGGAAGGATAAGTAGCTACGTACCCCGTGGCGAACGCAAAGGCCGTGGTCGACCACGTAGTGGGTGCAGCCAGCGAATCTGCACGTGCGGTTCGCTGGGCGCAACGTCGCCTCTCGTGGACTCGGCCTGCTAGCTCGAAGGGGTCGAGTCCGCGCGCCGACAAGTCCTGGTGGCGTCATGTCCCCCGTAGCGTAGGGATAAGTCGTCCTTGGCAGGCTCGGAAGTGCGATTCCGTTGTTCTTGTGGTAGTCAGTGGCGTTTGGTCGAGCTGCAGAGGGGACGAATAGTTGTTAGACAACGAGACAGCACTAGCAGGACACTAGATCACACATACTCATGAAGGTGGCAGAGAACGTCGTGGGCTCCGGTAAATACTGCTCCGTCGTTATGACCGTTGGTGAAGTGTAGTTGTTCTTGTCCATTGCAGCCTCGTACGCATTCATCATGACCGCGGAGTTCTTCTGGTTCTCGTATTGGAACTGCTGCTGCCGTTGCTGCGGACTTGTAGTCGTGCGAAGTACGTCCGAGAAGGCCGGCAGCATCGTGGCTCGTGGAGGGAGGAGCGGTGGCAGCTCCACGATTCCCGGTCGGGACGAGACGAAATGCGGCTCCTGCTTCACGAACACGTCTCTCTGCTGATGCTGCTGCAGAGACGGAGGCGACGACCGCAGTAGATCAGTTAGCACGATTCCGTTCTCGGGTGGAGACCACGGCTGCATGGTCCTGGACGCTGTGACTGAGACGGATTGATGCCAGTTGATGAATGCGACTAACGGTGACTGGAGTGCGTTGCTGGTCGCGAGCGCGTTTCGAAAGTGCAAGTTGACGTGACCCGGGGAGAAGCCTCCGAGGCATAAAGGAGCGACTCCGCTTCGTCCGGTCGTCCCGCGACGAACGTCTCGCCACGCTGGAATGCGAGCCCCACCTGGCCGTGCAGTGCCGGGCTGGCGAAGTGGTTTGGGCCGTTTACTTCCGCTGTTGACGGACGACGGTGGTGCGTGTGCAAGCCGCAGCTGGGCTGGCCAACGCTTTCGTCGTTGACTCACGGATGGATCGGCCGGCGTTGCACACGCAACGATCATCAGGATCATGACGATCGACGGCTGTGGTGGTCGACATGGCTCCTCTCAAGCGCCTCGAGTTTGTCCGACGTGGTGACGATCTCGTTGCCGTCGTGCCAACTGGGCGCCTCATGTCATCGGCGTCGGCAGGTGGTCGATGGCCTGGCGGCGCGGAAGACGTCGGGCGCGCAGCTGCATGCAGGCGAGCTCCATGTTGATGCAACGCCGCGTCCGCAAACGTTAACCCACGACCACAGGAGCTCGACGCTCCATCGATCACCGAGTGGGTTCCCGTGTGGTACGCGGCCTCAACAATCGAGGCGCGCTCTATAATGCGCAGCTAGTCTTTGCTTGGCGTACGCGAGTCCACAGTTGCTCTGGCCCAGGGACTCGTGTGGTTGGCTCCGATTGCCGGTCACCAGTTTCATCAACATCGAAACACGTTGTCCAACTCGGTGGGCACAGAAACTCGAGCTTCAAATCCCGTCGTGGCAGCGGAACGACCAGCTGAAAGGGTAAAACTGAAGCGAGTTATCATGAAATGACGAGCCACCTTCGCGAAGATCGGATCGCGCCTTTTCATGGGTCCTTAGTTCCTAGCGGAGACCGTCGTGCAGTAAGATGGAGGGCTACCTCTGGAAAAAGGGCCGCAAGGTCCCGAGCATGTACGTGGTCCGTCTTAAGTGTGCAGCCTTCGTAGAGTTAAGTAGTCGTTTGTTTCGTGCAGGAAGCGGCACTACGCCGTGCTCAAGGGCACGATGCTGGCGTTTTACGCTACGCAGGACGAGGCGCAACGGTCCGGCGCCGTGCCCAAGCGGGTGCTGGAAGTGACCGACCTCCGCATCATGCCGGGCACTCCGTCAACGGACACGACGCACCCGCCGCACCTGGTGCTCAAGTATCTGGACGTGGACGGAAGCGGCACGCTGCAAGTCCGCGCGGACTCGAGGGAGACGCAGCAATTGTGGCTCGAAGCAGTGCAGCACGCGCTCAAAGAACCGGATCGGCTGGCCCAGGAAGAGATCGCAGAGGTGCAGGAAGAGCTCATGAAGGACGCACAACGCCACAGTCGCGCGGTGCAACAGGCGACGGAGGCGGTGGAGGCCGCGGGCAGACACCACCGAGAACAGGCCAACGCCGAGGCGGCGCTGCAGCAGAACCGAGAGATGGCGGTTGAGCTCAACACACAACTCGAGACCGCGCGGGCGCTGCAGGGAGAAGCACTTCAGAAGCTGCAGGGGCTTCAACATACACTGGAGGAGGCGAGACAGCGAGTTCACGCGTCGTCCATTGGATCGGACGAGTCTTCGTCGTTTGAACACGCTATGGGGTCGGTGGAGAGACTGGCAGCCAAAGTGGAGGTGGCCGCAAGCGCAGAGGCGACGCACTCTCGAAATGTCGAGCTGCTTCAGCTGCAGACGGAAGCGAACTCGAAGGAGCAGCAGGAACTGGTTGAGCGTGTCCAGCAATGCGCAGAACAGAGCAAAGTGCTTCGTCAAGTTGCTGCCACGAGTCTTGAAGATGCTCAGCGCGCCAAGAAGAGGACGAAGCGACTTGCGTCCTGGGGAGACGAAACGAGCGTCGGTGAAGGTGTCAGCGCGAGACCGTCGCAGTTAGACCCGCTGGTCGAAGGTTACTTGTTGTGCCAACACCCGATGCGGACCACGATGCACCGACGCTACTACGTGTTGACAGGCAACACGCTTTGCTGGTACCAGGACCAGGACGCTTTTATCAGCAAGATGGACGCACCGAGTGGCGTCCTCCACGTTGCTGAAGTGGCTGAATGGGACGGTAAAGTCAAACCGACTTCACCTCTACGAAGACTCGTCGTACCGTTCGGCGGCAGCAGCTCCAAGACGAATCCAAACGAGTTACATCCACATCCGTTTGCTGTGCTTACTGTGGAGGGCAAGACGCTGCGGTGCAGTGCACCACTCAAAAAAAGCCAAGAGGACTGGATAGCTGCACTCCACGTTGGTCTCACCATGCCGCCGTTATCTCCTCATCGAGCACGCGCTGCTAAGTCACGTCGAGACTCGTTCGACTTGTTGGCGTCGACTCCGTTGCCCCCCAAACGACAAAGTAGCGACGAAGCCAAGAAGGAGGAATCAAAGGAGTCGATTGAGACTTCCTCGAGTCAAAAGTTAGAGGAGACTGTGAGCGCAGCGGAGACAACGAAACTATCGTCTGAAGTGGTTGTGGAAGGTTACTTGGTTGGGAAAAGTTCACTCGAGGAGACCATGAAGAAGAAGTACTGCGTGCTCAGAGCCCTCACGTTGTACGTCTTCACTACTCATCAAGAGGCAGCAAGTACAGAAGCCCCGAAGCAAACGCAACAGACTCCCGCGATTCGAAGCACTGCTTTTCATGTTTGTGGGGTCTCTAGCTGGGACGGCCACGCCACTTTGATGCACTACGACCACGGCTTTTTGATCCAGACAACGGAGCACCAAAGCATTTATTGCAGCGCGCCGAGTCTTCAGGAGAAGAATCGGTGGGTGAATGGGGTACAGCAGGCTTTGCTCCGGTATCAGCATGATGCAAAGCGTGGCTCGAGATTGTTCAACCAGGCTGCAGCATCGGACAACGATGAAGACCAAACGTCGGAACCGCAGCGTCGACCTTCGTATGCGTCGGCCCGACGTGAATTCCTGTCCATTTTGCAGCGATACTATGCCGAGTATCACCCTGGAAAACTGGGAGACGTGCCCATGCTGCTATCGCGGTACCAAGGACGCGAGAAAGCTCTTGTCGAACACCTTGATCGACTGTATGGTACAGCAATGGGGAAAGACGTCAGTATTGAGCTTATACTAGCAACGTTGATGAACTCCACGCAGTCACACTCACCGTCACCAAAACCAGTTCCACAGACCTTCAACGGTCCACCTTCCCCAGCAACGAGAGCTCCAGATGACTTCACCGACTGGTTAACGTGGAACAAAGATATCCACGCTAGCTTTTGCATTTTATCGGGAAATCGCCTCGAACGCTTTGAATCGGAGGAGCAAAGTCGGAATGGAACACCCTCGGCTGTGTTCCTGGTGACTGGAGTTCATGACTACCCAACACCATCTCCAACAATGAACCGCTCGACTATGACGGACCAACAATTGCAGTTCTTCTTGTCTGGTGGATATGAAATGGATACGAGTTCCTCAACTGAACTGCTGGTACTCCAGGCAACGACTTCAGAAGCAAAGCAGAAGTGGATGACAAAACTTCTCGGTGGATTGAGCAATTTACCAGCCGAGCAAAAACTCGAAAAGAACGAACCTACACCAGTTGAACCCGTCAAGACGGAAGCTCTTCCCGTCATTTCGACCCAGGCAACGACTTTGCAGGAAAAATTGGTGGAGTTTTATCAGCTCCACAACTCGAAACGTGTTGGCGATGTGGAAACTCTGATGAGCAGTTTTGCTGGCCGCGAACGACAGCTTCTGGCTGCATTAGACGCAACTTACGGCACCAATGCGAGCTCCGACAGTAGTTTCGCTGCTTTTCTTCCTCAACCTTCGCCTCTAAACACGCGCCCGAGTGGCCAAAGGGTTTTAGTTCATCGTGAAGGATATTTGGCAGTGAAGCACCCGAGACTTGGCACTTCCTTTCGCAAGTGTTTCTGTGTACTTGATGGCACCAATTGGCAGTGCTTTGACAGCAGCGTGGTGGCGCATAGTGGTCACACTGCGTTGTTAGCCGATACCGTCGTCAGTCTTCACCCGGTGACGGCCAAACTGGCGGAGACGATGGCATTTCGTTTGGAGACGCAAACGAATGGTGTCATCATGCTCCGTTCCGATGCTGCTGAGATTTTACACGACTGGATCAACGCTTTACGAGCTGCAGTTATGAGTCAACCTCCTCAAGATGAAGTGAAAGAAACCCTTAAGCAAAAGGACGAGCTCGGTACTTCCTTCCAGCAACTTCGTGCTCAGATCGCCGACTTCTACGAGAAACACAACCCGTCCAAAGTGTCCGATGTGGATTCGCTACTTCACTCGTTTCAAGGGCGAGAAGGTGCTTTGCTAGAGCAAATCGACACGGTCTACAAAAGTCAGCTCGCCACTGACCCAATATGTACGTCGTTGTGTGCTGATCTCGCTGCGAAGTACGCGGAGGAACACGAAAGTATCTCGCCAAGCCAGTCAATCACTGAAGAACCTGTGAATGAGGCGATTCTGATGGAGGGTTACCTTATGAAACGTGGCCACAAGATCCCGTCCATGCGAAAGCGATACTGCGTGCTGGTGGGGAATGAGCTTTCGTACTTCGTCACCCACGACGACAGTAAAAATCCTGGCGGTGGAGCCACTACAGTTCCACTTGGCAACTTTCGTGTTGAAGTCGTAGGTGATTGGCATGGAAAAACGGCAACGCACACGTACGAGCACGGGATGGAACTCGAGACTAGCGATGGTAAAACTTTCTTTTGTGCTGCCTCAACTGCGAAGGAGAAACAGCAATGGGTCGATGCTTTCCGCCGTGGCATCGCGCTCGCTCGAAACTTACAACGACGAGCTGAAATCGAGGACGGAAGCGAGGAGATCGATGGTGAAACAGAGCTGGACCGACAACTACGCGAACAATTTCGCGAAAAGCTGGCAGACTTCTATCGCGTACGGAACCCTGGAAAGCTCCCCGACTTGGATTTGCTCTTGAGTTGCTACGCTCAGCGTGAGTTAGCATTGCTGCAAGCAATTGACGAAGCATACGGCACGGGTCTCGCTGTTGACGAAAACCTTTTGGCACTTCTTCCGCCTTTGCCCGAACAAGCCACTGCATTGGCGACACTCAAGCTGGACGGGTACTTGAAAAAGACTGCGGGTGACAACTCGAATTCGCTCTGGAAGCGAGCGCAAACGGTGTATGTCGCACTCGATGGTTTGACACTTGYTCTGTTTGCAACGCGCGAGGGGTTCAAGAGCGGAGGTGCTGGTTTAGGTGACGGTATGACGGTGTTAKCGGTGAAAGACGATGATTCACGGCACTCCTCGGTAACTCGCTTCGCAGTGGAGACGAGYGATCACGAATGGCTCCGATTCGAGGCTCGTGATACCATGGAGAAGCGACTGTGGATGCAAGTGCTTCGTGCAGCACTGGACACGGTGTTGGCTCAGAGTTTGCTAGCCGATGACGGTCCTCAATCCAGAAAAGCTCTTCCTAGCGGCACCACAGTCGACGCCCGAGGATTTCTGCTACTGCGCTTAGACTTCGACTGTGCTCAAGAGGATCATTGGAAGCGACGAGAACTTGCAACGCCAATTGAGGAGCGCAGTGCGGCGCTGGAAAATGGCAACGAGTTCGTGATAACCAAAGCAACTTCGTCCGAGAAACTTGGAGCCGAGCAAGCTCGTTTCCGAGTCGTTAGTACTCGTGCTTGGGTCCCAAGTGCTCGCTGCTGGCCAGTTACGGCAGGCAATCGAGCGCCTCGCTTCCCTTTCCAGATTGTCACTCAAGAGCAGTTTGTTCTGAGCTGCAGTGCAGCATCCGATGCAGAGCGAGCGAAGTGGATTCGGCAGCTTCGTCTTGGAGCTGAACAAGCCGCAGCTCTTGAAATGCTGGAGGAGCAACTACTCGAAACCACAGCGCCAATGTCTCCAGGTCGTCGTAGCTTGGTCGATCGACGAGAGCGCGGGTTTAATGAAGACGGAGAGATTGTGGTGCCTTCTCCTCCTGTCGGTCAAGCACAACAAGAAGAAGATGAGCTCCCGATGACAGGATATTTATCCTTCCGACTTGCTCAATCTCCACTTTCTTCTGGTGAAGCTCGACATGCTTCCCAAGTGCCGATTCCACATGAAGGTTTCGTAGTGTTGACGATGCGAGCTCATGTTGCAGTCTTCGAAGACGAAAGTGCCTATTATCGTCGAGACATTCCCGTTTGTGAAGCCCAAGCAGTTGAATTATTGTCTGAAGGCGTGGCCTCGCTTGAGGTGTCGACGCACAGCCCCAAGACCAAGTCACATCTTCGGCATTTGTTCCCAGGAGCGAAAGAAGCGGTGACAACTTCAAACGCGTTTGCCGTACTGCTTCATCCGCTACGAAATGGTGCTAACGCAACTGTAGACGACATGAACAATGATCACGAAATTCATACGGCAATGCTCGAGTTCTTTCCAACGCTGCCGTCTCAACGGGATATGTGGATGGAGGCTTTCACAACTCGAATTGACTTTGCGAGAGGCGAAGCACTGCTGGCCGATGAAAAAATAATGCTCAAACTTGAGCGGGATTATGAAGAAGTTCACGAAGAAGTGAAGCAAGAACCGAGTGCCGAGGATACGAGCGATGCTGTCAATGGAAGTGGCAGCAGCAGTGGAAGTGAAGAAGACGACAACAGTGGAGATGACAGCGGATTTGAAGACAAGCCGCTGACCGTGGAAGTTAGCGAGTTTTTACAAAAGGATGCCACCGCAACAGCAGACTCGTCAACTTTGAGCGAGAGTGAATCGTTCTTCGTCTTCCGGACAGCAGCGATGGAAGGGATGCTGACTCCGTGGCAGACGTCAACGTCGCCCATTCGACTGCCAGGCAGCTCAAAAATGAAGCCGATGGATCAAGTATACACTGTTCTCGTTGGCTGTCGACTGCAATGTTATCAATCTCGAGAAGCTGCTGCAGCCGCTGTTGGAGCGAACTCATCCAGGAGGAACCTGCTGGCAGAAGTCGAGCCTCCGTCCTTGGATGTTGAAGTCACAGGATGTTCGTCTTGGGATGCACCAACTGTATCGTGGCTGACAATGGGCAAGGAGAACGGGAACCTTGGTTTCAAGATGGAAGTCAAAGGATCTCGCCACGGGCCATGCTTCACAGCACCATCAGTTGAGGTGAAAGAGCAGTGGATCAACGTACTACAGCATGAACTCAATTTCGTTGTAGCCGAGAGATCGATGAGTATGTCGGAACGAAAGTTCACACAGGAAGTGGCTGACCATCTCGCCAGTATAGCTGCAAGTGCCGAAGCAGCCCAAAATGCCAGCATTGATGCCAATGTCACCAAGACGGAGGGGTATCTGCGAGTCCGGCATCACAACTTGGGTTCCATTTGGCGAGATCGCTTCGTGGTGTTGGAAGGCAGCAAATTGTCCATTTACTCTGAAAACCGCGATGAAAGTCAAGAAATCGACGACAGGTCAGCGCTGGAAAAGCATGAACTCGTCGGGGTGGAGAAATGGCGTCCAGTATTTACCACCATCGGTCGAACGGGGTCTGGGGACTTGAAAGGTGCAGGCTTTCGAGTCGAAACCAGTAGCGGCGTGTACTTGGAATGCACTGCCGCAGACGCAAATGAAGCTTCAAAATGGCGGAATGCGATCACTGCGGCCACCACGAAAGACTCGTCCGAGAACACCGTGTCGCGTGATGCATCTTTGCCGTTTGTAGCTGGAGCTCGAATGGAGGGTTATCTCAAGTTGAAAGACTCGAACAAGTCGACCGACAAAAAGAAGAAAACCATGAAGATGAAGCCTCTGAAGCTCTGGAAGACACGATACTGCGTTGTCATGGGCCCCCACTGGCTCGTGTACGCGAACCAGTCGCAGGCCATTTCAACTGGCGAAGCTCCGACGCCAGTAGCTGTGTACGAGCTTTTGGAGATTGCAGTGCCCGATGGAGACGGCGACGCAGCTGAAAACGATTTCTCGATTCACGTGGTTCCTGGTCGACAGGTCAAATGCCGAGCTCGTTCGAGTCTTGAGCGTAAGCGATGGGTGAACGCCGTCGAAGATGAACTCTTGACCCAAGCGAAAACCTCGGAAGATCTGGAGCGGTCCATGAAGGAACGAGAGCAGAAGTTGGCAGCTCGAGAAGCGGTCAAGAGTAAAATGCACGAAGTGAAATCGGATGCCCGACGCTTGTCAGCTTTGCTAGGCGAAGCAATTCAAAATGCCCAGCAAGATTCCGACACCGACTCGGACGGACATGAACATTCGTCTAGCAACGAAGACGACGAGACTTTGTCCCTACGGCAGCGTTCGGGTCCTGATTATATCGACGGCAGTCCAGAGAGCTCTCCAATGCGAAGAAATGCTGGGGAGCCGGCATTCCCATTCGACACACTGGACATCAAGGGCTCAGACACCAAGCAGAAGGAATCGCAATCGTCACCAACTTCGATCACGAACTTCTTCGCTTGTTTCTTCCGATGCATTCCCATGAACTCGCAAGCTTCGAACGGGAAAAATGTCATTGCTCCGCTTGGCATTCCTGGGTACCCGTCAACTGCCGCTGCTTGCAATCCCCTGTACACCTGCGACTACTACGAGGACGACGGATATCGAGGTTTAGCCAAGTAAGGAGTTAGCTAGCACAGTTGATATGTATGTATACAAGCCACACGTTGAAGGTGCGACTTGCTTCCGTTTCTACGCTGTAGCAGCAGCGGTCGGAGCCTCCACTTGGATGTCAGCAATGCTGTCACTGTCGCTGGAGGACGAGTTGAATTCACGCAGTCGGTCCAGGTACGTCAACGCAGCTCCATTGCACCACGACTTGAGGAGGAAATTGCCCTCGTAGAAGGCGCAGTGACTGCCTTCAGCCGTAGTCACCAGCATGGCCTTGGGTTTCCTACGGAACTCGTGGTACGGGATCGTCTCCTTGGTGCACACGGGGTCATCCAGGGCATTAATGCAGAGCAGTGGCATTTTCAGGTTGTCCACGTCGCGCATGGGGTTGTTGACCTCCCAGTACGACTCCAAGTCGTCGTAGCCGTGCATCTTCATGTACACGTGCTGGTCGAACTCCCGGATACTCGTGGCGCGCAGAGCTCTGTTCATGTCCACGACGTCGTTCAGCTCGTTCTTATGACGCAGCAGGAACGACTTGAGCGTGAACGTCATCAAGAAGTCGTACACGCGGTTGATCTTGCCTCGACAGAAGAGGTCGAAGGCGTTGTACCCGGGTGAAATGAGCACTCCGGCACGAAGACGCGACCTGTCTCCGAGTTCGCACAAATAACTGCACAAAAGTCCCGCTCCAGCCGAGCAGCCGATGCCGTAGAGTTCGCTGTCTGGGAACGTCTTCTCCACGTGAGCAATTGCCTCCTCCAGGTCCTGTACGCAGCCGAAAGCCTGCAGCTTTGGCGTAGCCAATTTCAAACCTCCGTGGCCGCGTTTGTTGAACACCACGGGGCGATACCCGTGAGCCAGAGCTTCTGCACACAACGTCCGCATGTTGTCACTGCAGCCCACGAGTCCGTGCATGATGATGGCAATAGGAGCGTCCACCTTTAACGGAGACTGCAAGTCCACGGAGGACTCGAGTGCCCAATCCAGAGAGGCCTGACCCCCATCTTTGAATGTCAAGACGTCTCGCTTGTACTTGACTGGGCTCTGGGGCACCAAAAAGGTCAGGAAACATTGGATGTGCGAGTTGGTCCACCACGTGGGCGAGTACTTGTCCAGCATGGGCTGCAGCGCCTGCAACGCGTTCAATATGGCAAATGCCACAAATAAGATTAAAACCTGCCATATTTAATCAAGATGCCACATTTACGTACGTCCGTCATGAACGCGTTGAGCTCCGAGGTGCCGGCCACGATGCGCTTGGATGCGACTGCGCGCGAGCCCACGACGCCTTTAGCCGCCAGGTAGGCGCACGTGGAGAGCAGAGCCGCCGCCGTCAGCATGTAGCTCCTGCATGCCACAAATAAGAAGTTAGTTGTGGCACTTTTCATTAATTATGGCAGGCGCGAGCACTTTTCCGAGCTGGCACAGTGGCGCCACAATGTCCACGTCGAGAGGAGCACGAAGAGCGTGCGGAATGCCATTGTGTGAAAAATGCAGGCCCTAACCCGTTGCAATCGTGCAGAGTAAAATGAAGAATGCACGTACTCTTTAGACGCCGCCACGCTCAGCATTTTTCTCGCTCTCGACTCCCTCGGCGCTAAGAGCTTCTCTGTCTTGCCGCGCGTGTGGCAAACTGCGAGTGTCCCGCTGCCGTCCATGGGGCTCGTCGGTTTCTGCACGTACCGCGGTCTCAGATACCCCAATAGTGAAAGCAAGACAGACGTGGTGCCGGACTCAGATATCCGGTGGTTAAAAACCAGGAACTGAAACGTGCAATTGAGACTTGTTGGTCACTCGTCACTTTGGTGGCATGAATTGCATTCTTGACTTTTGAATTGCATTCTATCCGTCGAGGACAAGACGCACCATGCGCAACACCGTCAGATCTGGCAAAAATGCATGAAGATGCAAAGAGTCACGATCGCGTAGGGATCCACTTGGCTGCAAAAATGCGGGAGTGCGGATCCCTTTCGTGCTCGTTTGACACGACGTCGCGATGGCTCTGGCCCATCAGACCGAGTTTTGTGCAAAGTGGTCGCAGCACCACGCGGGGTCGGAGCAGACCACAACAAGGTCGCGGGAGATGGCAATGGAGTGCCACGTGGGAGAGACCCATTCGTGCATGCATTATTGGAGACCAAGTAGTGTAGTGTTTTGTAACGTGCACCCGCATAGCATGTAGGATCAACATGGATGCACTTCATTCACTTTGCACTACCATATTTGTCCAAGTACCGGCATCAACGAAGCTTCACGCAGCGTGTACGAGCTTGAAACATTGGAAGGTGTTCAAGGACAAGCAATTTGTCTAGCAACGAAGTCGCGACTGCCATTGCGGTCGAAGCTGCAAGTCTTGTGTATGTTTGCTCTGCACTTGACCCACTGTCTACCAATTTCAACTACAGTAACTGCTTTTTAGTATCGCAGGTGTCGTTTTGAAGGCGGTCGTGTTGTCAATTACGAAATGGTTGGTACTGAAAAACGTTGGAGAAAGAGCTACGATACGCAGTGCTGGTGCTGGTTCATCTGTCAGAAGTTTCTTAAGCTGCGGCTAGAGCCACTGATGCGCATTGCTGAAGTTTGACATTTACGACGGGCAATGAAACGTTTGGCTAATGCTCACGGAGTCAACAGCGTAATTTCCTCGAGCAAGTTTTCAGCTATACAAACTTCTCGCTGGTACGCAGAGCGACGAGTTTGGATTCGCGTCAGAGCCTATTGCAGTTTCATGGTGCTCCGAGTATATCGCAATTGCCTGCTCCACATCAACTTTTTTCGTGACGATTCAATCTGCTACCTGTCTGAACTTGGAAATGGTACCCTTCACGCTTTGAAAAGACTGGGAAAATTCCTCACCGCGGTCTCCAGTAGCTGCGCGTTGGTTTTGGTATCGACCTCGGCAATTCTGTGTGTGCACGAGGCCGTTTAATCTGAAATGCTCATCTAAACATTGAGTCATCACCTCCTCTCGTCATAAAAGCCAACTGAAGATTACGTAGGTGTGACAAGGTTTCGCAAGACTGCAAGTCTTACAGCCCCAGCATTCTCTGCGATTACGAAATACAGACATGGATCGTGTGTGGTTTGGCACTTCAGCCGCTTTTAGTACTGTCGTTCCCCAATTTTCGAAGTCTCGCACTAGTACCCGGCAACTTCTCAAGCAGAAATGGCTCCAGGAGTGTCTTCGAGCTCTTACAACACGCTAGTTCGTGAAATAACCAGTCGGATACTAACTGAAGCGGGGCATTCATTGCTTCCACTTCTGTGCGCGAAATTGTCCACAACTTGTTGGTCGTTCGACCTGTTCCGGACGATTCCGTCGACATGGAGGACGAAGAAGACTTGTACCAGCAGATGGACACACTGCTCGACCTCGAGCTAAGACACCGCAAAACGATTGTGGACGCGAACGAACTACCGACTATATTGCCGCCTCGTTCATTATCCCACGAAAGCCACTCACGGGTTTGAGCAAATTGCGCTTTGGAAGGGCGACATCATAACGCTCAAGGCCACGGCCATCGTGATTCCGAGTTGCTCGGGTGTTTCCAGCCGTCTCACAAGTGCATCGACAATGTGATTCACAGCATGGCTGGACCGTGTCTGCGAGCAGCATGCAACGAAATTATGTCGCGTCAAGCTCATGAAGAACCGGTGGGGCACGCACAAATCACACCAGGTTTCACTCTACCGGCCAAATTCGTGTTGCACACGGTTGGGCCGCAGTTGCGTAGCGGCTCAGCTCCGACGGATGAGGAACGCGCACAATTGCAGTCCTGCTACACCCGCTCGCTTGACTTGCTGCTCATGACAGTGGAAAATCAACAACAAGTGTCAATAGCATTCCCGTGCATTTCGACGGGGCTGTTTGCTTTTCCCAGTGACGAGGCTGTGCCTTTAGCTGTGGACAGCGTATTGAAGTGGCTCGATGTTCACAGAGGACAAACCAAAAGCTGGAAGGTGATTTTCAATACCTTCTTGAAACGCGACTACGATCTGTACAAATCGCACATTGAGAGCACCAGCCCAATTGACATGAAGTTGCCTTCTGCTCCCATGTCTACATCGGTGGAGAACGCGCTTCGAGCTGTCCAAAACGCGGACTTTGTCATGGTTGCAGCTGGAGCAGGTCTTTCAGCTTCTGCTGGGCTTGACTTCCGTTCCGAGACCGTCATGAAAAAGTTCCACCGGACAGTGCGTAAATCGCTACCAGACTTTCGTTCGCTGTACAACTTCATCACATTCCGAGACTGGGATGAATCGCTCATGTGCGGCGTTCTACTTAAAAAATACCAGCATGATCTGGTTTGACTGGCTTCGCTACCGAACGATGCCCACGTACTCGCACTTGAAAACCATTCTCGATAAATTCGAGCGTCGAGAAGAAGGCTCCACTTTTATTCAGACAACCAACGTCGATGGTTTGTTTGTGCAAGAAGGTTTCGACCCGAAATCGCTGTTCGTCATGCAAGGCGACTTTGGACGCATTCAATGTGCGAAACCTTGCTCGGATGAAAGTGTTTGGTCTATCAATCCTTTCATGGAGAGAGGACTCAAGAGCTTTAACCCTATGACGTACCGCATTGAAGACCCAGCGGATCTACCGAAATGCCCTAAATGTGGTGGTTCTTTCTTGCGCGAAGATGACACCTTTCTGGACAGTGGGGAGGCTGGAGACCGCGCTCGATACGAAAAGTGGCTTTCAGGGATCATGGATCAAGTTGAAAACAACAACAAAAAGCTCGTCATCTTGGAGCTAGGCATCGGATTCAACACCCCTGGCGTGCTACGCATTCCGAATGAACAGCTTGCGCTCCAAGACGGCGTCCAACTCGTGCGCGTGAACTCGGAAGATCCCGAGATACCTTTCCAGTGTCATGGTGTCGAAGTGTCCGAGAATGCTACAGATGTCCTCGACTACATCGCGCACAAAGTTAGCAAACAAATTCACAACGACGAGCAACTCTATCGAAAGTCTTGTCGAATTGATTAGCGTCTCGAATACATTTCCTCCTCCACGTTCGGGTTTTCATTCGTCGAACGCATTCCCCAAACGATTCCAATTCAAAAGGGAGTTTGGCGT
>AUWJ02026521.1:0-20975 GCA_000468175.2 Phytophthora cryptogea
CTCTACAGTCGCGATAGCATCGCGTTTCGTTTGAATGGAGTACGATCGCTGCGGCGCCATTCCGAAATTGAGTGTTGAGTGGCTGTGTCTTAGTGTACATGAAGCTGCTCGCGGCAGCCAGTCGATCTGATTCGCTCTAATTGGTTAAAACTATTACTGTATACTAGAGTTGCCATCTTCAAGTGTTCGTGGCGGATTTGCATTGGTATGGCGGATTTCACCGTCGTTGTCTGTACTAGGCCTCGTTCGTCAGTCTCGATTTATCCGTAGTACCAGCTGACCACGCCAGGCTCCGTGCCCCAGACGCAGTTGCTGCGTACGCTACGAATACACCGATCCAGCCAACTCGTTCCACTACCAGCCGTCGCCGCGCGGCTCACTCTCTGTCTGCTCTCGCTGCTGCTCGTATGCACTCGACTTGTCGCTCGTCGTCTGCCGCTTGCTCTCCATGTCTCAAATTGGGAAGTGAGAAGCTCTCCTTGCTCTGGCAGCGCTAGCCCTTTTCACTGACTGCACCCACTTCGTCCTGGCCCAGCTGACCTGCCTGCTCATGGTGACCCTCCGTCTTGTAGCGACTCTTCATGATCAGGATCGGTATTGTACGGCTCCACGGGCTCCACATACACCCGTTTCGTGTACCCATGCGTCTGCTCAAACCTGTTTCTCGTACACACCGTCGTCATGCTGCTGTCTGGCGCCCTTACTAGCTGTTGTTCCCACCTGTCTGCTTGCCACCTATTACAATATGAATGGTACCCAGTTCTTTTGATTTGGTTGCTTTTGCTGAACATTACGAGACGACGGAAAGATATGAGTATGCTGCCACCATTTCATAGTCGCTTTTCAGCGCCGAGCAAACGAAGATTGATGCGATGTAGAATCAACTGTTTTTATTGCTCTAATGTCGTGTTGTGATGTCAGTCAGGCGTTGACGACTGCGTACTAATAGCGGACGTGAAGTTTACTGCTCGTCCGACGACGACGAGCTGTACGAGTTCAAATCCACATCGTACTCACCGTCGTATGCATCAGTCGTTGCCAGGAAGTTGCGCAGGTACTCCGTCGAGATGGTCATGTTCAAGTCAGGCATCTTGTCCACGCACGACTTATCCAGCATTTTCAGGTCTCCTCCGTTCTTCACAAACGATACGAGCAACCTCATTCCACATGTAGGGCTACTGTAGTCTCCTTCAACGAGCGGTGTCGACACAATAACTCCATTCATCGCGTAGTCGAACGTGATGAGCTCCTTGTTGCTGCCTTTCAGAGCACCCAGCTGATACTCGGCGTACTTCAGTGGCGAATTGGTATCAAGCTTGCTGCCAAGCAACAGGACACTAGCTTGTTTCGGAATGGCGGCACGCTTGTTCCAGTACTCATCGTGCTCGTACATGATAGGGTCGGCGTCGTAATTCCCAGCCTTGAACTTGTTGCACGTCTTGGATTTCTCTTTTGAGAAGGCGCAGTAGAACTCAGTCGAATTGTAGATGCCCGTGTCGGACATGAGCACATCCGTAAACCGTTTTTTCATCTGGGACACCGATGGTGTTGGCACTTCCCACATCTCGGAGTAAGTGATGAGACTGTAGAGCAGAGCTGAATGGAAGGCGTCAGGCTCAACCTTGGTGTTGAAGTAGCCATTCAAGACATTTACCACTTGAAACAGCATTCCGACATCCTTCTTCGCGCAGCGATTCAGTCGGTAGACGAACGGTGGAATAAACTTCATCATTTCAGTGTCCGCCACCATTGTCCCCAGCGCGCGCCGTAGGGCAAAGGAAGGTGGCTCAACACCAGATATGCCCTCAGTATCCTGTACGCCGTTGATCACTATCCCGCAATTCGTCTCGGGATCCTTGTCAAACTTCGCGATCAGGTGTTCGATCGTCCCCGATAAGCCCATCTTCTTGAACCGAGAGCTAATTTCTTCATCTTCCTCACACAGCGCTAAGAACCTGTCAGCGACCTCACCAAAGTCGGTATCCCACTTGGAGATGTACCCGAATTTGTCAGGCGAAACTCCAGACGACGTAGGAATGCTGTCTAACACATACATACCCAGTCACACTAGGAGGGTTGAGGTGCATCAGACGTTCTGCCAACGACGCGCCGTAACCCCATCCGTAAACAGTGGTATCCTCGCCATTCGTGTGCTTGCCAATGAAGTATGCTACATCAGTGGCAGTACTTGTCGTGGAGAAAGAGGAAAGTGATCCGTACTTGGAAGCCAGATATTCTGCGCAAGCTCCCACTTCTGATGGATCAATTGTACTGCCAGTGTTGGCTGCTTCTGAAGCCGAACAATCCAATTGAGTACTTCGCCCCGTGCCGCGATAATCCATGAGGTACACGTTCACTTTCCCTTTCATTTGAATATGAAGATACGTCATCGTCGGTTCCACTAGCATTAAAAGAAAAGCAAAAAGCAGAAACGGGTTGTCAGAAATACACAAACGAACGAAGGAACTGCAGAGCCGAGCACTTACGTAGTACAGACGCAATGCCTGGTCCGGGTTGCAGGAGCCAAACGTTGCGGGCAGTCTCCGGGCTGGTCGTAGCTGGTAAACGTTTCACGAAAACTTCAATTGTGGGGTCGACACCTTCCGGGGTCTCACAAATTCCTTGGTGACACAGAGGCGCGTTGTAGACAGCGCACTCCGCATTTTCATCACTTGAGCTTCCGCTGGAACCATCAGATGTGACGGTGAGCAGAGGGCAAGAACTCCATTTCAAAGACCCTTTGCTTGACTTGGCGCGTGCGGCGCTTGTCGTGGCTATCAGCGCCAGTAAAATGACGTTGTAGAGCCGCATCAGGTCTCAGTAAGTGAAGAAGTTTTCAAAACGATGGTGGTTCCGGTTGGTAAATTGGGGAATGAGACTGGATGCTGCCTGGATGATACTGCAACAGCACAGGTACTGTCCAGTCAACATGCTGTACCAAGATTACGAACGTACATGAACCTGAGCGGCTATCACTATGTAATACAGGAACAAAAACGCTTTTGAGCAGAGCCCAAGGATGTTATCATGTGGTCGAAGGAGACAGGCGAGGGACATCAAATGCCAGACTGCGGGGGAAACCATGACTACCGGTATGTTGATAACGGGTTACATTTCTATGAACACGTGATCCGGAAGTCAGAGCCACAAGTATGCACACTAGCCCCGTATTTCTACCAATCACAACTATTACATATCCAACAGCACTTTTCATAGGTCAATATTGACTTTGCTACAGTTATCAACGACACTGCCTTTAATCACAATCTGCAGTGAAGATAACACGCCCTGGGTTAGTCGCTGGGTTTTCCCTAGTTAAGCGTCGTAAAAAAACGAAGTCGTACTTCGAAGTACACAAATGTACATATACATACGTAAGGCGTCCTGTAAACTGTCCCATAGGCCGTCCCATAAGCCGTCAAGAAGAAAAGCGACGCATGCTTACAGTAATAAGGATGTTGAATTACACAGCACGCGCAGCCCAGAATCCAAGTTTTGGAAAGCACATCTCATAATTGTACACCCAGCTGTGTGTACAATTATGAGATGTGCTTTCCAAAACACTAAAAGTATTGGACATCCATGATACACTATGGAATGCGGCAAAACGAAAAACGGTGCTATGCTCTGATGCTGAATCCTAAGGATTAATTCTGGGATCGTACGTCGACGTACACACAAATGGTTCTGGCTTAATGAGTACCCAAAAGGTATTTTTCGTGACAACGAGCCGTGAGTAAAAATCGTCAGAGTAGTCGGTATCACGATTCTCACTCCACAATTCGCTTCGAAGACTACAAGTCGCCCACTTTCAGCCAAGCTATCAAGAATCAACAGCAAGAATGCGTCTCACCTACATCTTTGCGGTTGTTATCGCGGCCACTCTCCATGCCTGTGGCAGTGCGATCTCGACAACTGAAGACGTTCACCAAGTTGCCATCTCGAACGTGGCATCTACTACTAACACCATTCGATCGATTGATGCAGTCCAAGTAGATGAAGGACGTCGTCTCCGTCGAGTTGACAAGGACGACACTGAAGAACTTGAAGAAGAAGAGCGAAATTTCAAGGAGTTTGGGAAAGCTTTCCAGAAGTTCGCTGCGAAGCAACTTCCGTGGACGGAAACCGCGAAAAAAGCTAGGTTTGCCAAGAAAATGAGAGAGGAGATAGCTCGCCGCCAAAGTAACGGCAAGAACTTCGTGGAGTCACTCATTTAGAGGCAGGTGCATTTTGTTTGAAAGGCGCAGCTTTGTCGGTATCATTTCGAACGGATGTTCACCGTGAGGAGGGATCTGAAGTAGTATCAATACACCATACTCTCTTCTGTAAAAACAATTCAGTAAGACTTTTCCGTTGTTTTATAGTATACAATTGACACTGTTGACAAATATTAGACCTACAGTGGGTGAGTGCAAGCTAACACTGTAACTGTTAGGTTTCACTTATCAAATTATGTGCGCCACATTACGTAATGTACACCACGTGAACTATTTGTTCTTATCTTCCGATCCTCTTCTAGAAGCTCCCAGTGTGTCTTTGTCTTAAGAAAATGAACGTAATGCCGGGGATCGCGCAGTTCGGACTCGTGATCGCGGGGCGCCCCGTCACCACCGACTTCCGGTGCGTCTTCATATTCCTGTTCTGTGCTTTATTGGGCTCTTTCCTGCAATATACAGAGGATAATCATGGCCTCCTTCGAAACCTCTAACAATTTATAATAATATTCAATGCATTTCTACAGGGAAATCGGACCCGCCCACTACGTAGTGGACATCCCAGAGCCCACCCAAGTGACGGACCTCACGTTCTTTCTATTGCCAGGCTCTCCTGTGCCTCCTGGCTTCGGTGGTACGTTAATGAAAAAATGTAGCCATGTTATAAGTATTATTATACTTATGCTAATTCTGCGTTGTGTGGCAATAGCGGTGTTGTACTTTGCCGTCCCAGCTTTACAGAACTGGCAGTTGCTGGGGACGGTGTTTGCTGAAAAGCCGAGTGCCATTTTCCGGACGTCATGGCCCACACATCCGGACGTGATGGGCCAACCCGTGATCCAGATTGGCGTTTCTATTGAGAGTCTGGACAATGTCAAGAATTTGGGCATCGAGGCCAGCGGCGTGGAGGAACGCAAGGCATTTGCGCTGAAAATCGCTCAGGATTTATTTAACTACCTCAGCTCCTTCTCCACCAGCAACAACCAGAGCTATATGACCATCCCCACCAATTTACTCGATAGGTGGATGGAGCGCTTCGAGGCCAAGTACCGCCGCGACCCAAATTTTATGATGAAGCTGCAGTGAAATGGGAGACGCGGTGAGTTCTGTTAAGAATTTGGTGCATAACTGGATACGTGCTGATGTATTGTTTGATGTTGCTGAAAGTAGCTAGCTTTGACGTTTTTTTTTGCAGATTGTCGTGAGCTCGATTTTTAATATCGAGCTATACGTTTCAAACGTTCCCCTTCCAAGAAATAGACGTCAAGTATCTTCTATCAGAGATTTCTTGGCTTTGGGTATGGTGAAGGCTTCTTTCGGTTTTGAACTCTTCTCAATGGGAAGAATGCTAGCAACCAATAGCCTGTGGCACGATCTATTGGAGAAAGTTGCTGCAATTGAATGGCTTGGAAAATGTAACCAGAATACCATACGGAAGGAGCGCTGCATTTGAGAAAGCATCGGCCCTAACATGCAGCGATCGAGAGAGAACTCGTTGTTTCAAGAATCAGCCGGTGGGACACAGCGAGACTTCATAGGTGATTTTCGTGAGTGGTAGATCATCAAGAAATGAGCCTCCTAGGATATCGAGTTGGGTGTGAGCTCTCACGGCACACGGCGAGCATTCGTCCGTCCGCTTCTCAATTTACTGTGTGTGGTATGGTTTGCAAGTATTGAGGATGAATGAGTTGAGGATTTCATCAAGCACACGATCGCGTGATGTCAGTCCATCCAGTTCGTGCAGATCACGTTCGACCCATTAATACTTGAAGAACCAAGAGTGCTAGTCGAGGCAATGTAAGCGTTCACCTTCAACTTCCACATCCACGATCGAACCACGTGTCGCCACCGAATCTCACAAGTGAAGAACAGTGTTGGTAACATGCATGTGGGACAGTATACATGATCCACGTATCCATTGTATCTCAAATCGACAAGTTCTCTTCCACGTTGACAGGATTTCTACTAATACTACATGTAGTAAAGCTAACGCCATCTGAAGAATGCCGTAGGATATGCCACGAATTCTTTCTTGATCGTGTTTGGGAATGCCGCGCATGATGCAGATCCCTAGTGTGCTGTTTAGTCTAGACTAGTTATTAGGCAGTTAATCGATTCGATTGACTGTAGTGTCGTTTTACGAACGTCGATGCATTTGTTGTCGAGGACCTCATTCCTCAAATTGACCTCCTCCCACCACACCTCTCCAGCCCAAGGTTCTCAAACCCAGCAAGCATGCGCACCACTTACATTTTCGCCATCGTGATTGCCGCCACTCTCTACTCAAGTGGCTACGCCTCTAAAGGCTCGAACCTCGCTGCAATTTCAAACGTGGCAGCTTCCGACTTCATTCACTCTGACCAAGCCACTCAAGACAATGGAAATCCAACTTCTGCGCCGCGTTGAAAAGGACGAAGTCGAAGCACTTGAAAAAGAGGTCGAAGAAGAAGACAGGACCCTGAGCAACTTTGGAAAGTCGCTGAAGAAGTTCGTTGCCAAGAAAACTCCCTTCACGGAGTCCTGGAAGAGTGCCAGAGCTGAAAGAAAATACAAGGAGGCGTTAGAGCGCTGGCAGCGCCAACAAGATGGCATTCGAGCTGCTGGGGGTAACCTGATCGCATAAGACTTCAACGACAAATTGGCAACTAGAACTAGATCGGTATCTCTTGCCATTTCTACAAAACAACATGTCAACTGATACCTTGTACGGGAGCTTGATTGTCGAAAAAGAAAACTTGTTGTCTAGATACATGTGCGTCTATCACGTCTGGCTACAAGTTGTCGATCTAGCGGAACTGGCCGAATATTCGCGACGCCCACGACTTCTTGCCCTCCTCTGACTCGGAACTTTCTTCGTCGACAGAAGCTGCAACCTCCGTTTGGACTGCTGCAGGCTCGACTGATGATGCTTCTTGGTTAGCACGCTTGGAATTGCCATTTCTCCAGCTTTGTCTGTTACCATCTTTGTTGCGATTCTGAAAACGACTGAGGTCCACTTGGCCTGAGCGGCGGCCATTTGCAGAGCCACTCGACCAGCCACTCGACCAGCGCGTCTTCTTTTCTTCGCGGTTGTAAGTTGTGTTTATGAGTCCCTGTTCCACCAACTCCAGCACGCGCGTCTTCAGCTCGAGTGCAAGATCCTTCTCGACAAACGTGTCTTCGAATCGGAAAGATAGCCACAGGTACAAGTCAATGATCTTGGCCTTAATCTCGACATCGCCCAAAGCCTCAGCAGTTCGTGGCGAATACTTCGGCAGGTAAATGTCCAGCTTGACACTCTGTCCCAACGAGTGAGCGCGTGCGTACTCCAAGAAAACCTTGCGAGCGAGAGGATTTCGCAGACTCACTGGCGACATACAGAACAGGAATCGGTCCGAGAGCGTAAGTTCCGTATCACGTAACAGCGTTGCGGCATCCTTCATGTCCTGGTGGTTACACATGAAGTAATCACCGTCTAAACGCGCGAGCATCACGTACTTGTCCACGAGGTCAGCGAGATCCGCGATTCCTGGGAGTTGCTTGGCGAACTCTTCCATCTGCTCGGAAGACGGGAAGAGGCCAGCCGACGTGAGCGGAGTTGGTACTTCCTCGTACGACTCCTTCAGGTACTCCAAATCTTCTTCAAGCAGACAAGTTGCCTCTCCAGAAGCAAAATCACTTCCATATCGACCAGCACGCCCAGCAATCTGCTTGGCCAGAGCGGCTGGGATGTCAATCATTCCGCCACCGCCGCCCGAGTACTTCTTCACCGTGGCGAATACGACACGTCTGATGTTCAGGTTTAGCCCCATGCCGACGGCGTCAGACGCCACCAGGATGTTGTAATCGTTGTTCCGGTCGTTGAACAAGCGAGCCTGTTGCGAGCGAGTCTCCGGCGGAAGCTGACCGTAAATGATGCAGCATTTCTGCCCTGTTTTGGTCTCGATGTCGCGCTTGATCTGAAAAATGTCACGGCGCGAAAATGCTACCACACAGTCTCCTGGTTTGATATGACTGTAAGACGCCAGGTGTTTCGGCGCAATCTCTAGAGGCGATCGACGTTCATACGATCGCAGTTCAAATTCATCGCCGGTGGTCTCTGCAAATTTCTTCACAAGGTTCACAGCTTCACCCGACCCACAAACGTGGATTTCCTTTGCCTGCAGTCCGAAGAGCGCACGCGTCCATGCCCAACCGCGCTGCGGGTCTCCGATCAGCTGAATCTCATCGATCACTGCCACGTCCCACGGACGGTTGATGTTCGCCATCTCCACGGTACACGACACGTGACTCGCGTACGGCACGATCTTCTTCTCCTGTCCGGTCACCAGCGACGTGTACAATCCATCCGAGTTCATCCGCTCAAAGATTTCCAGCGCCAACAGACGCAGTGGACCGCAGTAGATACCGCCATCTTCTCCAGCCTCTTTCAGTCTCTCCAGAGCTTGGTGCGTCTTACCGCTGTTCGTCGGTCCTTCATGATAAATGATCTTCCTCTTCATCGCCGTAGCGAACGGGTACATTTCATGTGGCAATCGTAAGTCCGTCAGCTGCTGCAGCGACTGCGCATTGTCGTTCTCCTCGTCCGTGGGCAAGTAATTATTGGTCTTGGCGTAGTCCAAGAAGTACGGGTAAAAGATGAAGGAATTATGACGCTTGACGTCGTCCAAGTCCTAATAAACCACCAAAAAAGGCACACAGATATCAATAACTCCACTTCTAGAGCTCTAAAATCCACGAAAAAGGCTGCAGTCTCGTACCCGTCCAAAGGCCAACAGTTCTGCTTGGTCTTCAAAGTACTTGGTCGGCTCTGAGAGGAAGGATTTCCGGAAACTGGAGGCTGCAAGCGTCCATTCCGACGGGTTCATACCTGCCTTCACCACCAGCTCCTTGACTTCGTAATTTCGAGGGAAATTTCGCATGCGACGGTGCACGCGCTTGGCCAATTCGCTCGTCCATTTGACGCTTTGCAGATCTGCGGCGTTTGGCGTCTCTGGGGCCTCTACGGACGCTGCAATACTGGAAAAGGTGCGACTGAGGGGTACACGAGGGGTTACATGCGTGTAACTTTGGCTGTGGAGGGGTACAGAGCTTCGGAGTTGCGTGGATAGCGTTGCAAGGAGATGGAGCGAAGGATGTCGCGTTTGCAGAGCGGCGGAAGAGCCTCTGGCGGCCAGGCGAGCCACGCGCAGCATGCTTATGAGCTCCTGGAGACCGTCGGTAGAGTGGTGGCCAGTGATGAGCGAAAAGTTATGACTTTTGGCCAATCAGAAGGAGGTGATGTGGTGTACATAATTGGGTGGTAGACATCGAATGATGTGGTTTACGTAAGTTAAAGTGCAACATGATCAGTACATTGAAATTAACTAAGAGAGTACTGGTTTTGTATGAATTCATTGCTTAACCGCAGAAGGCATCACCGTGGGCGCCGTGGCCGACGGATATTCCGCCTCGGCGTGTTCCATCATGATGGCGTGTTCTCGAATCATCGCAGCGAGCACTTCATGGCGCGTCACCAATCCTCGCTGAGCTTCGAGTTGACGCAGTTGACGTTCCATTATGGCACTGAACAGCAGATCGTCGCTCAGTGGCGTTCCGGATGAAATGGCGGGGGCTGCAGCATGCAACAGACGTTGACGAGCAGTCGTGTCGGCCACAGGCGCCAACGCGAGATACGTCTTGGCGTACATTTCCTGAACTTGTTCTCTTGGACACGAAATTCAAAGTGGGGCCCGCTAAGAACACTGTCCGGGACAAGGCGAAAAAGCCAACAAGTTGTCCAGATAAAAGGTTGAAAATTGTCCATTGATTCGGTGTACATGATTAGCAGAAGAGGAACGTGGGTTTGGCAGCCTTGGCCTGGCACATCCTCTCCGCGCGCTTGTTGCCAACAATTCGCTGCATCCGCAGCAGATCCAGACGCGTGAACAACGCGATCGAAGACTTGCCGTCCGTACTGTCAGCGAACCCGTCGTTGTGACCAGCAGAGTCACTGCTAGGCAGCATGTTCATCATCTCGGCGTAAAAGTCGCCCATAACCGGGAGTCCGTACCAAATGAGTTGGTGCACGCCTCGGATCTGGTACTGGTGATAGAAGTGAAAGCGCTCCGTGTACAGCATCACGTGGCAGTGGCCGTGAAAGAACGTCGTACGCGCACGAGACACCTGCTTGCTCGTCGTGTACTCGCAGCATTGAACACTTCGAATCAACTTCTTGTTCATTGTGTCGTTGAACAGGTTACGCACGCGCACGTAGTCGAAGTAGGAAGGAATAAAGATCAGCACATGCTTCCGCGGGTGGTCCAGCAGCGGCTCGAACACGTGCTTCTTAAAGTAAGCAAAGCGCAGCTCCACTTCATCTTGAGCAGTGAGGCGTCCTTTGTGCTCCAAATCAACACGCTGGAAAATCTGCTTCACTTGAGGAACCACCCGCGAAATGGATGCCGTACCATCGGCTGCATCGTACCGACGAACGAACTTGACGACTCCACCAATATTACGACACGTCTTGTTCACCAACGCATTGAGTGCAGGCTCCACGCCATGGGCAAACACAACTGTTTGTCTGAAATATGAAGCTAGGAAGGCCAAATTCCACTCGCGTACACGGGCGAAATCGGCGTGCGGTGCCTCCTTCGGCTGCAAGTTTGTGGCACGCAGCACAGTCCGTAAGTGCTCCAAATTCTGCATCGCCATGAGGCTGGCCGAGTCAACAATGCAGACCTCAATGGAGGACAAAAAGTCGGTGGACAGTTTGAAGTCTGCACTGGCCTCTGCGTCGTCCAGTAGAGCCACTTCATCTCCAAGCTGCTGGCGAAGTCCAAGAGGTGATGCGATAATAATGTCGGCGTGATGGTACTCACTGTAGAAACGGACTGCCTTACGCGAGAACGACAGACCTAGTTGGAAGCAATCGTCGTTGTTTCCTTCGTCAAACACGCGCTGCCATTCCTTCTTGTTGTCGTCGTCCTCTGCAGGCTCCTCGTCCTCGTCCTTAGCGCTTCCGAACTCGCCCAAGAATCGGTCTTTGTTGTGGAAAGTGTCCACGTTCGCTGGCAAAAGCTCCAGAAGCTGCTTCACAAAGGCCATCGCAGCACTACGCAGAGGAAGCAGCACCAAGACGCTGGCACGGCAGAAACCCTGGTCTCGGTACTCCTTCTCCTCGTCATCCTGAGCTTCGTCGTCCTGGTTTCCAGACTCGCGCTTCCGAATACGCTCGTTGTTTCGCGTGACAGTGTCGCGAGCCTTCAGAACATGATTCAAAACATGCATCGCGCTCAATTGGCGCAGCACCGGCGTGTTTTCAAACGTCTGTCCGGCGAAAAAGACGTCCGTGTAGGCCGACATTTGCTGGGAAAGCGTGCGCTCCACCGATCCGGCAGGAAATACCGAGTCCACGTTTAATCCACGCTCTTTCCACGTCGCCAGCAGCCGAGAACGCACATACGCCTTCTTCTTCTGCGCTGCCTCGGGTGTCGTCACGACCCCAGCAACTCCGCTAATCTCCGCGTCCACTCCACCTCGATACGTCACATCGTACGCTTCCTCCTCCAACGCCGGCAATTTGACGCTCGTAAACTTGCGAACCTGCGAATCAAACTTGCGTGCATCCTTTTCGGTGAACGAGCTCAAGAGGTATCGTCGTCGGTAGGGGTCCTCTTGCTCCTCCGCCTCGGCATCCAAATGTCCTTCATCGTCCTTCTCCATCGCTGCAACCTGCTCTTCTTCCTCCTTCTTGTCATCACCGTTATCCTCCTCTTCTTCTTCCTCTTCCTCCGCCTTCTCTTCCTCGTCTTCCTCCACGATCTCCTCACCGTTCTCATCCACCAGCACCTCCTCATACTCCTCTTCTTCTTCCTCCTCCTCTTCAACCTGTTCCGCCGGCTTAAACGTATTGACAAACTCATCAAACAGCGAGTTCTTGTTGCCTCCCAGCTCCTCTTCTTCACTCTCACTGTCGCTGGTCATCTCCTGGTCCTTCTCTTCTTCTCCTTCTCCTTCTTCTCCTCCATCTTCACTTCCGTCCTTGTAAATCGCATTGGCCGTGCGCTCCCACGTCTCGTGGTACTTGTCCTGCTGCCAGCGCTTCTTTTCCTCCACCGTGGAGAAGAATTTGCGCTGTTTGTTGCGCTCACTGATCTTCTGCGTCTTCCACTGGCCCATCATGGACCCATTTCGGCGCGGTTTGGGCTCGTTTTCGCGCGGAATGGCGCCGCGCTTGGTCTTGGGCTCGGCGTCGTCCCATACGTTGGCCTTGCGCTTGCGGCTGCCCTTCTTCTTGCCTCCTCCCTTGCGTGGGCCCATGCTAGTCAATTGATACAGTGGTCAATTAAGCCCAACGATGAAATGGCTGGCCGGAAGGCTAACGGCGATCTGATTGGCGGAAAAGAAGTTCCAGCCAATGAGAGAGCGGGGTGTGGCCCACATAAGCGACTTATTTTGGGGGGAGATGAGCTTTCGCACCCCTTCGCGGTACATGGCTACATTTGTGATACATTAGGAAGTGTTGTGTATTTGGGACTTGAGGCCATGGGAACGATAGATGCACTGGATGCCCGAGAGATTGCGCAGTGTATGAGCGATGACGAGAACCATCAGCGGCAGGCGGCACGGTTTCAGGCCCCGGACGGAGAAGATGCCGAGAGTTGGGCCTTGCAGTCCGTCGCGGGGGTGCTGCAGCGAGTTCAGGAGGCGCCAGGCGACGAGTACGTTTGAATGAAGGTGTTCGTGATGACAAGGAGAGCTGAGTACTGGTGTGGTGTGTTGTTAGAGTGAGTGTGGAGGCGTTGGTGCGTCAGTTGGAGCGCTTGCCGCGAGAAGCACGTGCACACCAACTTGTGCGTCTGCTGCTCGAGACTCGAGAGGAATCGATCCCGAAAGAGGCCGTGCTGGGTATTTGGGGCAAACTCATCACTGGGAACGCGGACAAGGGCGTTGCAGCGAAGGGAGCCAAGGCGAGAGCGAAGAGTGCAGCGAGTATCCCAATCATCCGCAGCCGACTGCTGGAGGTAAGAGGCAAGATGATGTTGCTCTCCCCAACAATTTGTGCCTGACCATGAATCATCTACGCACAGTCCAAGCGGAAACAGGCTGAGTGCGATTTAAAACTGCTGCAAAATCGAATCTCGTTGCTGCAGGTAAGGTTAGGCTAGAGGTTGAAGTGTTGGTAGTGTCTAACCTTGCCTGTTGCTGTAGCACGAGGAATCCAAGGCGTGGAAGAAGATCGCACAGACCAAAGACCGTGCTCAGGAAATCCTCGAGATGCGATTAGCGAGTTTGCAGCGCCAAGAAGAGAAATCCATGCACGCAGTCGAGCGAGAGCGGCAGTCTCGTTCGGTTCAAAAGAAGCAGCACTGCCTCAAGAAAGAGTCTGTGATCAAGAAAAAGCACGCCGCCATCCAAGTCATCTCCAAGAAGTATCAAGACGTAGAACACGTCAAGACCGAGAGCAAGCGCCTTAAAGCTGAGCGAGAGCGTCTTCAGCTGTTGCAAGTGGAGCGAGCACGAGCGAAGCGACAAGCGATCCGACGGCAAGAAGACGCGCTCAAGAAGAAAAAGCTTCTCGGTCGCCAACAAGTAGACGAGGAAGCTGCGCTTCGGTTGATGAAGAAGGCGATTGCTGAGGAACGCAAAATTCGTGAGCACCGCAGAAAGGTCCAAGAGATGGAGGAAGCCGAACGCACATTGATTCAGCGGCTACAGGGTACTCAACTCATCCAGCGAGAAGCCTATTCCGTTTTGGAGCAGGCTTTGCTACGAACAGACTTAAAGCGAGCACACTCAGTAGCACCTTTGCCGGAAAGGTGAGAAACAAATCGTATAGAGTAAAATTATGGTCACATCACCACTTCAAAGTAGTTTTCTTCTTTTCAGCGCTAATTGATCCTCCAGGAAGGAGCAACTCATCATGTAGATCCCTTGGGCCGACGGTGCCGAGTCGCCAGCTAGAATGTCCTTGATGAACTGAAACCCATGCGCCGGATAGCGCAGCAACAGTGTCGCAATCTCTTGCTCAGCAGTGAACCAAAAGAAATACCAAGCAGTGTTCAGGTCCGTCAATAAACCGACCGGGGCACGTCGCTTGTCGCTTTTGAAATCGGCAACTATCAATTTCAGCAGAACCTCCCGAATGTAGCCCTCGGTGTCTTGGAGGAGGTCTCGCTTTACCTCGATAATGAACCGGAGCCCAACAAACGGGAGTCGGTAGTGTCTCGCCAACCGGTCCACGATAATTAAGTCAGCAGTGTCGTTTAAGTCGAATTCCATCCAAGCAGCACCGCTGATGCTCAGTACCTTTTTGGCCGCCGTGTCCTCCAGAAAATACTGCATCGTATTTGACTGAACGTCATGGAAAGATAGACCGTCATTCATGTACGCAATGTACTTCGCGCGTACGTCGCAGTCTCCTTCGTTGCAAGTGTTTCCAGACCAGTCAAAGCTTAACATTGAGTCATCTTCACTTTCTTCCAATTGGAGCAGCTTTGTCAAAAGACCAAGCTTCTTCTTGAGCTCTTCAAATTGTTGAGCAGAGCACTCCACACAAGTCAAAACGTCGCGCATTTCGCGCTCCTTTATCAGCTTCTCTGCCATTTGCATCACTCGCTCAGGGTACATGAGCTCAGTCACTTCCCCTTGAGGCACGACAACAACAATGTGCACGTAGCCTCCTCCTAGAACGATTTCTTCGTCGTTGGGCTGTGTCGTCGCGTTTTCACTCAATCCAGCGCGTTCCAGTGTCTTATCTGAAGGTTCGAGACGCTCCAAGTTCAGTGAATCGATATTCAGGTTTTGAATGGTAGTGCTCGTCAGCCACTTTCCGTCGCGTTGCCCCAGATACACCTGCAACTTGCCAGCTTCGAGGCTACCCGAAATCGCCTGCGGCTTCGTTGCTTTAATGGCAGTCTTTAAATCTTTAACAGTGCTGGTCTCGTCCAATTCAACAGAGAAGGCCGAGTCCAAGTCGAACGACAAAACACAAAACAGCTTCACCATCATCCACGCCAACTGACTTATGGCAGGTGTTGGCTCTCAAGATGTGAGAAAGGAACTGACACCGTGGAATTTTACGATAAAGTTGATTGGAATCGATGTAAAAGAACGAGGTGTCCATCGACAGTTTCCTCCGAGCTTCCTCTTGCTCCAAAAGTGTCGTGTAGCTAGCTGTGCTTGGGCATCTGGGTCATAGAACGGAGAAAGTACTCAAGGTGACGCTCACGCATGAACTCGGGACTGAGGTATTCGGAGATCGACTCGAACCTCTGCAGCGTCTCCCACGCAGTCATGTCGGCTAGAGGAGGCTCGAGAGTCGAGAGCTTTTGTCTTCTGAAGCCGTCGTCATTAGCCACGATACTGGACTTTGCGAGGTAAACACCTTCCTCCGTTGTACCTGGGCCCGAACACAAGACGTCCTTGATGAATTGGAAGCTGTTGGCTGGAGATTCTAAGAGCAAGATAGCGATCTCCTTCTCTTCAGTGAACCAGAAGAAGTACCAAGCTTTGTTCAGGTCTGTCAGTAAAGCTACTGGGGCTCGTCGCGGCTCACTTATAAAATCAGCGGCAATCAGTTTGAGCACCATCGCAGTCTCGTGACGCTCAAAGTCGTCCCACAGATCATTTTCCACCTCGATAATGAAGCAGAGTCCAACACCAGGTTCCCTAAATTGTTCTGCTGCCTTATCCACAATGACCATGTCCGTAGTGCCCTTTACAGCAAATTCCAGTCTGGTATCGTTCATCCGAAGCAAATGTTCGTAGGAAGCTGCGTCCTTCAGGAAATAGTCTGGGGTTGCAAAGACGTCTTGCAGGTGCGTTTTCATGTAAGACAAGAGCTCACTGGGCTCAACTTCGCCATTCCACGCGAACCCTGGCACGGAACAGTCTTGCGTTTCGTTGGTATCGAAAAGTTTGATCGACAACCCGAGGCTTCTCTTCAGCTCGTCCACTTTCGTAGACGGACACTCGTCAAACAAATACACGTCACGCTTCGTGTCGCGAGCCTTAATCGCCTCGTCCATTGCTTCGTCGATATACACATTCATATCGTACGTCTATACAGGAGCAACCACAACTACGTGGAGGATCCCATTTCTTTCGCTTAACTCTTCTTCGCTAAGTAAGGGAGCCCTGTCTTCCCCAAGTCCAGCGCACTTGAGCGACATCTGTGGATACTTCAAGCACTCCAAATCAAGCGCGCATGGCTTGAGGTCTATCGCTGCCCAATGATTCAGCCAGTTACCATTACGCTGAGCAAGATGCAAGTGCAGCTTGTCTGCGTCACACTTCACCGCGTTCTCGTTCTTCGTCTTGATTTCCTTTTTCAGATCGTCAAGAGTGCAGCTCTCGTCCAGCTCAACCGAAGACACAGAAGTCGGGGGAATTGTCACCATGCAATACAGCTTCACCATCGCGAGAATATGTTTGCTAAAGAGAGAATATGTTCGTTAGTTAGTCAGCTTGATTGACGTTTTCACCTACTTCAAATAAAAAGATTGCAGCTTCTCAGTCTATCCAGCACTTTCCCAGATGCATTCATTCATCATCGTCTTCATCATCTAAACGATCTTCTTGCTCACTTTGGGACTGAGATGATGAAGAATCGTCCGAACTTGACGATATAGAAGCTTGTCGTCGTCGCGACGTGGTTTTACTTTTACCTCTGCTTGCTGATGCAAACGATTCTGGATATACATGGCAGCCCTGGTGTAAGCACTCTTTCTGAAGGCTTTCTAGGTCGTTCACAAACGTTTCCAGAGCTGATACCTGGGGCCCCGAGTTTACAGAACTGTCGGCAGCTAGCAAGAAGCTGTTGACCTCGTCAGCAACGGTTTCACGGAATTCGGGTGTCAAGTATTTCAGAGCACCACTTGTGGATGGTATGCTCTCGCGCTTGTCGTACAGGAGCAGACTCATGACAAGTGCAGCATCATTTGTGTCCTCGCAACTTCGCTGCCTTCCATTCGTGCCGTTCTGTCGTTTACGCTTTCCATGCTGTGTAGAAGATGACCCCATAATATGACGTGCAAACTCGATAGCAGGCTCAGGGTTCCATCCGTTGCAATGCACTTCCTGAGGGCCCCTAGGGATTAATTTTGCAGCTGCACCGTTTGTTGCAAGTTTTGTATCCTTCTCGCGTGTCAAAATATCAACGACGCAAAGGATTCTGCAGTACAGCATCAGTTTCTGGAAACGTCGGGATCCGTACCCCACTCCGCTCCCTGTAAGTGATGGTGCATGCTGCTCCAACACAATCAACGCTTGAGCTGTCTGGAAGCGTCGAATGTGCTCACGAATTTCGTGGCGTAGACTAAGAGACTCACGCACCTGCTGCTTGCTGATGGGTAGCGCACTTGACTGTGGATCTCCAAAATCCATATCCTCGCATTTCTCTTCATATTCCATGTCTTCAACGCTACTCACACCTAACGTCACCGTGCTCGCTTCCGTTTCACCATCGTAGTTCATATCCATCGAGTCCGATGACAGTCGAGCCCTCTTGGTTAAAACCGACTCGAACGCCTTATACGCACTCTCGTAGCCGTAATGCAAAAGGAAATCTTGCACGAGCGTATTCATTGCAGCTTCATCTTTGTCGTCGGACTGCTCGCAGCGCTTCTCGCGCTCCTCTAGCAGCGCTCGTTGGCGCTCCTTCCGGATCTGCTTTTCGAACCCTGGCAGATCGAACTTAAACTCGGTCGGTTGAAACACTGCTTGCACCGACTCACCAGGGCCATGCAGACTTACGGACGCGTACAAAGCCTTCTGTTCCACCTGGCGAACTCCATCTTCCATGTCAACATCCTCAAACGTGCCATTCACACCCCTTTGTTCATCGACCCCACCACCATTCTCGTCCACTCCCTCCTCTTCTTCACCTTCGCTGCTGTCATCTTCATCCGGTTCGTCCACTTCTCCAAAATCGTCCAGGTCGTACACATCTCTAGCTGGCAACATGCCCATCAGCTTCCCATTCAACGTAAAAAAGAACGTGTTGGAGTCCAGCAGCACTCCACAGCCCACAACATCTCCAGCGCCGTAGCGTTCACACTGCAAGACCTCTCGTCCATGGGACACCACGCACCCAGTCTTACCCACGTACGCCAACGAGTTGGCCGCTTCTCCCAAATCTTGGTGCAAAATTGCAGGGTACGTCTCCCTGCTCTTCCCGTCGTCCTCCTCCTCGGACGATTCCGACCCGACGCTTGCCGTCACATCAGGCAGAACCCTCTGCATCAGCTGCTTCACTGCTCGTCGTGACATTCTGGCCTCTATCAGTCCATTCTCCGACCTAAACCTTGATCCGGAATTATACCCTGCAACTTTCCCCTCTGGTTCATCGACCAGGAACCCGACAGCTACTTTATGGTTAAACTTCTTCCTCTCATTGGTGCGTCTGAGTCTGCGTCGGTCCAGTCTCGACCTCATGTGTCGAAGAGCTCCTGGGCTCAGGGAAAAATTAAAATTCACAGGTTCTGATCGGGCGTGATGTAAGATGGGGATCTGCGTGTCTTCCAGGTCCATAGCCTCTTGCTCAGCACGTCGTCTCCAGTCTCTGGCGATGGTAGCAGCGGCGTCTTGGTCCCGCGCGGCATGCCGGCGAACGACGGAATTATTAGTTCTCGCAGGTCGCGAATTAGCTAATTCAAGGTCCGAATTAGTGGCCAAAATCTGAGTCTCGAAGTAGAAGACGCGCAGCTCCGCAGAACGCGCGCTGGAGGCCGCCGGACGCGCCGAGCGGAAGCAAGCGGCGTCTGCGTCGTGGCTGCCACGTCCCACGTACTCAGCGGTGCGGCGGTCGGCGTGCAGACGCCCCTCGAAGGCCACACAGCGCGGGTCGAAGGCCATGACGCTTGGATTCTCGTTCTTTCGTGCAGTGCGTACTTAGCGCGTTGCTCGTCAATCCGGACTGCGCACCTAGGAGAGATGCTCTTGCGTCGCATTTAGTATGATTCGCACTTAGCTCGTCAAGTGTAGGGACAACAAGCTCACGATACCCTTGGTCATACAAGCCTTAAGTCAAACCGTGACTTCCGACGCGCCTCCAGTTCCAGATAAACCTCCGAAAACCGGTTCCAACGGTGCATTGAAGTCGGTACCGGTTTAACCAGTAGATGACGTCATCTTCAAGAAATCGGCAAGTTGAAGTGGATACCGGTATGTGGTTGGGTACCGGCAAAGTGCAGCTAAAGTTGAGGTTAACCTTTAAGCTTGCCCAGCATGAAGGAAGGACACCTGCATGAACGCCACCAGCTCTACCATGGCGCACTTTTACTGACGCCCCCTTTAAACACTGTAGTGTGATTGTTGTACCGGTACGATGCTCTACTGACGATACAGACCACTACATGTAGTTCCGAAGACAGACTCGATTAAGTGTTTACTGCATATAAATGTGGAATGGAGAAGTAATCGAGGAGATCACCGAGTCGTTGATGCTGTGAATAATGCGCATCGCCCAGCAACGTGGATACTATTTGGTACATGCCTTCCTGCGTCGACTTGGTTCGATCCGATAAAATGTCGTTCATGAAGCGAAACGCATTCGCTGGGCATTGAAGCGAGAGGACAGCAATCTCTTTTGCTGGAGTAAACCAGAAAAAATACCAAACCTTGTTCAAATCCGTCAAAAGTCCGACTGGAGCCAGACTTACGTACGGCTGTAGCTCGACAAGGATCATCTCCAGCACAACTTGATTGCAGTACCTTGCTCGGTTCATTTCGGTGATATCCTTCTTGACTTCGATGATAAAACGAGCTGCAGGGCATATTCGGGAGGACTTGGCTAACCACTCCTCAGCAACCATCATGTCAGCAGTACCGTGCACATTGAAGTGCATCTTGTCGTCCTTGATGGTTGTAAGTAGATCTTTGTCTTCAGCTGTGTCTTCCAAGCGGTATATCGGGGCTCCAGTCGGTTCCTGCACTTGGAAGAAGCTCTCTTTCAAATGACTTTTAATGTACACCATGTACTTCTTGTGCTCTCGAATATCGTGCGGGCTTCGATAACCCATGAGTTTGGTTCTCTTGAAGGGGTCCGTTACGCTTGCATCAGTCCACCCAAAGCCTGGCACAGAATCATCTTGCTCCTCTTCAATATTCAAGAAAGTTGTCGCAAGACCCAACGCATACTTGAGCTCGTCCACTTTTGCAGAGGGGCACCGTGAAATCAAATACATGCCACGCTCACCGTCGATCGCCTTTCGAGCCTCAACTCGAATCACAGCTTTGAGCTCGTCCACAAAGGGTCTGATTGTCTCTTGAATAGCTCTTTCAATGCGCTTACTATCTGGTGGTTGCTCCGAGGAATCGGGAACCCCCACAATCACGTGAATTGGACTCGCCCCTTTCAAACTTTCCTCATCGCTCACTTCACAAATGTGCGCTTCGCCCAGTCCGACAGCACGAAGCCGCAGTAAAGGTGACGACAGGACTGTGAATTGGGATAACTCAATGTGCTCGTCTCGGACCTCCTTCTGCGTTAGCCACTTCTTCTCGCGTATCCCCAAATACAGCGTTAAAATATCGGAGTCGCACTGGATGGTCCTCGATTTTCTCTTCGTGATCGCAACTTTGAGCTCGTCAACAGAGCAGTCTTCTGCGATGTTGACTGAAAACGGAGCAGTCAGATCGGACGATAACACACAGGCGAGTCGAACCATGAGGAACGAAAGAAGAAGAATGAACGCGAGAAAGTTGTCGGTACATTAGCAGATAGATTGTGACCTGAAGTTACACTGCGGATCGGTCATTTTACCTCAGTTGCAGGCTATACGGGAAAGGAGCTTT
>KV743365.1:0-24431 GCA_000468175.2 Phytophthora cryptogea
GCCGCGAAGCGGCGGCGCCGGCTAGTTACCTATTCATTAAATACAACAAACAACATTCAAACGAAGCTTTCACTTATTTGGCTGTAACTAGTGCGTTCGTTGTGGGGAAGGTGGTCGCGAACTTCAGCTTCCTTCTTCTTATCGGCAAAAAGCTTCGTCGGAACACAATTTATCTGCTTTGCTGGTGCTCGATGGCAAATGTGTTGGTTCGTGTGCACTGACCAAATGATCACCAGACGTAGCAAGCAGCGTCGGGACTGAACCACTTGGCAAATAAACAACAACCGACTTGCTTGAGTCATGAGGTTGTACGTTTCGATCGAGGATTCGCGGGTCGAGTTGAAGTGCTGACTTACCTTTAGTTGGAAACACAATAGCAGATGCACGTCAAGGATAGACTCAACATAGTCTCAAGGGTGGTGAATATACGACTACGACGAGGACATTGGTGGTGGATACGCTACAGCCGTGTCACTCCAACGCTGAGCAAGGAGGGCGACCAACCAAAAGTCAAGTCAAGAGCTACCGATTTGTTCACCTGAGGCGTAACTATACTGCTACAAAGGAGCGAGGGCAGTGTTACCACAAAGCACGCTACTGCGTTATCGATAATGTGCACGTTGCTGGCACAAGCTACCTGCTGCTCTGGTAGTTTCTACTAACCGAGACTCTCTATTTTGTAGCCGTAAACTTAGCCTTGCTGTCTTCGCCTGTGAGCTGCAGCACCTTGTACGGGATGTTCGTCTCATCCAGCTCCTTGGCGATACCCAGCTCGGCTCGTAACGTGTACTGTGAAATAAAATCCCATGTGTCAAAGTGCTTTTGCATTTCCGGATCGGGGTCCGCGTACCAGTCATCTGACCCAGGAGATAGCATACACATTAATTAGTCAACTACATACAAAAGCATAACCCACCGCAGGCACTTACGTCGGATAAAGTCCTTGTCGCGCATGTCAAAGTGTGACATCATGTGCTCGTACGAGTTGTAAATCTTCTTGTCACTGAGAAGTGGTAAAGCAGGCTTGAACTTGGGGTCAATGTGCTTCATCATAAGCTTCTCCCAGTCGACCGTCTCGAAAAATGGGTGCTCCATAAATTCAACAAACCCCTTTTCGGCATTGCATCCTAGCCGATGTTCTGGTGACACTTCCAGCAAACGCTTCAAAAAGTCCTGTGCATTTCGGGTGAGGTGCAATGGGAATGTCACGCCTTGTGCCATTTTTTGAAGCTCAATCTTGTGTTGCGTTCGCGGTGACAATCGGAAGATTTCTTCATTTGCCACTTCCTGAAAGAAGTTACCACTCGAGTGCATACTGAAAGGCTGGAATCCGCACATGAGCTCAAAAATCGTGACACCAAGAGACCAGAAATCCACTGCATACGTGTATCCAGGTCGCTGTTCACGCTTGACCAGCTTACCCGAGATAATCTCCGGTGCCATGTAGCCCCGCGTACCTACTGTCGTTTTTCGGCGCGTGAGTTTCGGTTGCACTGGCGTATACCGATAGTCTCCACTTTCTTCTTCCTTCTTCAGCTTCAAAGGATCGAAGCCTGCTGCAAGCCCCATGTCAGCAAGAATGACGTGCCCGTCTTCGCCGAGCAGCACGTTGCCAGGTTTCAAGTCGCGATAAATAAGCCCCAGCTCGTGCATGTGGTTCAGCGCTAACCCAATTTCTGCTGCATATAGTCGAACTCGGTCTTCGTGAAGATATCCATCTCGAGACGATTTTAACGCATCACCTAGATCTCCTCCGCGCACAAGTTCCGTCACGATAACAGCGTGTGCAGGTGTCTGAAAGCTGTAGTGCATATCCAGCACAAATGGATTGTGGCAGATCTGTAAAATGTCCTTCTCGGAAGTAATCTGGCTCAATTGGTCGTGGTGTTCGTCTAGAAGGCCTGTCTTAAGCTGGATCTTCATGGCTGTGGTTACCAAAGCACGGACATTATTGTGAGTCATTAAAGTATAAGCGAGCTAAGAACATCGTAACTCACCGTAGTGCTTGCCGGTAGACTTCTTTCGAGCGTGTACGACACGACCGAACCCACCACTACCCAGAAGCTCCAGGTACTCAAAGTCCTCGATTGTGACCTTATTGTACGTGTCCTTCAAGTCCTTTTTGTAAGTCTCGTACTCGCCGGAAGCTTTAAATCGCATGAACGTGTTTTGGCACATATCGGCCACGATGTTTGTCATGAGAGGGTCAAAAAAATCGACCGTCGCACTCGACCCATGGTTTGCCTCCAGCTCCGCTATCTTTTTCTGTATTCACCAAAGCAAAGAGAGGTAAAAAGAAAATTAAGGGCATAGCCCAGTAACAAAAAGCCTCACGAAAAACACGTACGTCATACAAGGCGATGAGGTCGGACGTGATACTACCAAGCGCCATGGTCGAGCCATTCTTGATGTACTTGCGGTAGATGAGCTTGGCCATCGACTTGCGGTACCCTATCGACGGTGCTTCCCGGAACTCCTTGATCTCGACCCAGCAGAAGAAAGTCTCGGACGTCAGGATCTTCTTGGCAAACGCGCCAATGTGCTTTTGCCCCACGGGGTCGTGCAGCATGTGCAACAGTTCCTGCTCGTTCGTCGACGGTTCGCCATTGGCGCCTGCGTACGGCTGCGCGATTTTCCACTGCGTCTTGGCTGCAACGAGTGGCGCGTGGTGCGGTTTGTTGGCGAGGTTCAGGAACGCTGCGACGATCCGTGACGGCGTCTGCAGACGGATCGAGCCATTGGCGTCGGCCGACACGGAGGCAGCAGCGCCCATGGTGCGTGTTGGTAGATGCTGCAGTCTCTGGTCTCTACGCTTCAATCCAAACGGGGCAATGCACACGTCCCCCAATTGGGCGGTGAAACTAACCGCAGCAAGGCGCTTGCAAATATAGCGTCCAGCCATTCGTCCGTCGTAGTGTATTTACATAAGAGCAGGAGGAGGAAGGGCGGGTCTTGGCGTTCTGAGCAGCCTATTCTTTCTCTCTTTCGTCACCAAGTCAACAGCGTTGGCATGTACGCGGTTAAGTATACAGCTAGGTTGCACCCCGCGCTTCAACTCTGCTCCGAATAGTAGCCCCTCGCTCACATGGATAAAGTATGGGCTGATAATTCTCCCCGTTCATTCCTCGAAAAGATATTCCCCCCCTTGATCAACAGGAATGGGCATCCTACGGCTCTCCCTCTTGCTCGCGGGGCTCTGCAGCTGCGCACATGCGGCCCTGAACGCCAGCTACTCGCTCACGATGGACACGGTGGACGAGGACTTCTGCGACGCCACGAAGCAACTTAGCGGCTACTTCAAGATCGCCGGCTCCAAGTCCAAGAACTACTTCTACTGGTTCTTCGAGTCCCGCGGGTCGCCAGCCACCGACCCGGTGGTCATTTGGCTCACGGGCGGGCCTGGCTGCAGCTCCATCTTGGCGCTACTGCAGGAGAACGGCCCGTGCTCCGTGAACGACGACCTGTCGCTGAAGCGCAACCCGTACTCGTGGAACGAGCGTGCCAATATCATGTGGATCGACCAGCCCGTGGGCGTAGGCTTCAGCTACGGAGACGTGAGCGAGTACGACACGACGGAGAAGGAGGTGGGCGACGACATGTTCCACTTCTTGCAGGAGTTCTTCCAGGCCAAGCCAGAGTACCAGAAACAGCCCTTCTACGTGTTTGGAGAGAGCTATGCTGGTCATTATGTGCCCGCCATCTCGCACCGGATCTTCACAGGCAACCAGCAGAAGGAGGGGCCCGTGCATATCAATTTGCACGGGTTCGGCATTGGCAACGGACTCACGGACCCTGAAGTGCAGTACAAGTACTACCCGGACATGGCGTATAACAACACGTACGGCGTCAAGGCCGTGTCGTACCCCGTGTATCTGGCCATGAAGGCGGCTGTGAGTCCGTGCGTGGGCATGATCTCGGCCTGCCAGAACAACAAGGCGGCGTGTCTCGCGGCGCAGACGTTCTGCAACGCTGCGTTGGTGGCGCCCTACTCGGTCTCCGGGCTGAATGTCTATGACGTGCGCTCCAAGTGTGAACACCCGCCCATGTGCTACGACTTCTCGCTGGTCGAGAAGTTCTTGAGGCTCGAGAGCACGTTGGAGAAGCTGCACGTGAGCTCGAAGAGCGCCAAGTGGCAAAGTTGCAACATGGAAGTGCACGCGGGCTTCTCGTTCGACTGGATGAAGAACTTCCAGCAGTTGGTGCCACCCATGCTCGAGGCCGGCATTCGAGGACTCGTGTACGCTGGTGACGCTGATTTCATTGTCAACTGGATGGGATGCAAGGCCTGGACGCTCGAGCTGCCGTGGAGCAAGCACGACGAGTTTCTGGCCGCGGAGGATAAGGAGTGGGTCGTGGATGGCAAGAGGGCGGGCCGACTGCGCCAGGTCGGACCGTTCGCCTTCCAGCAAGTGTACGAGGCTGGCCACATGGTGCCCCTGGACCAGCCCAAAAACGCTCTAGCACTGCTTAAGGCCTTTACGTTGCCTGACGAGCAGGAGGAGGAGCAAGGGAAGGTTGCGGACGACGCGGAGCAACAGTGGATGGACATGGAGGCCATGACCAAGGAGGAGAGCGTCATGAGCATCATGTAAATCAAGCTGGACAGGTGAAGTGCGACGCAGAATCTTCAGATGCGTGTGTATAAGTGATTAGCTGTCGGCACACGCCAGCAAAGTAGCCACGGCTAATGGAATGCAATATCAAAGTGGTTTACGCACCACCAACATATAGCCACCCACGTTTCCGGCACGAAATAGGCGTGCCACACTCGAGTAGAAGTGATCAAAACCACGAGCTGCTGCCTCGCCATCACGTGCAATGTGCGCTTCCAACTCTGCGTGATAGTGTGCAGCTCGATCGGACAGGTACGGCTGCCACTTGGTTGTCAAATCTTGAAACCCCGGCTTCTCAAATCCACACGCCATTAGCACTGCCTCAACCTCTTCATGACGCAGTAGATCTGCACAGTAAATGTCCGTCTTGAGCGTGTGCTCGTCCTCAGCAGTCAATTTGTCGCCACGAAGGAAGAAGTCGTCCACGTACATAACTCCACCAGGTTTCAGACTGTCGAAGCAGCGCTGGAAAAGTTTATGCCAATTGCCAATGTGCAAGAAGCACAGCAGCCCCACCACAAGGTCGTACTCGCCTTGCTGCACTGGGAGTTCCATGAAGTCACCATTCAAGTGTGTGATTTGACTTTCAAGACCACATCGTCGCGTGAGTTCTTCTGCTGCGTCGTTTAAGTCTGGCTGAAGCTCGAGAGCATGCACCTTGCAGCCACTTCGATGTGCTAACAGTCGAGCTGTGCCTCCAAACCCCGTGCCAATGTCCAGCACCTTCTTCTCTTCGACACGTTTACCCAGTAGTTCCACAATGTTGCAGATAGGCTCGTCGCCAAAGAAGTGGAGCGAGTCGAATGTGCCTAACAGCTCGGGATCCACCACGTCATTGTTGCTAGTGTAGCCCAGTTCCTTCAGACGGCGCTCGATACGGTCCAAATGGTGGTAAAGCTGCATGGTCTTGATCTCTTGGTGTTTAGTCATGGCCTTCGGGAGATCTACGAGTTGTCCAGGAAATTGTAACTTGCAAAGTGACCGTTTTTGCAAGTTCCGTTGAAGCTGCGTTGGCTGCGATAGGGATTGGAAAATGGCTTCTGCAATACAGCCACTGCTGTAGTAGATCCACTAAGAATGACATGCCAGCGCTTCTTGCCAAATTACCACATTCTCGATTCTCAAAGTCTTCGACGTAAAGTCTACGTCTTCGACCGTGGAAGCCTCGGATGAATTTCGACCGTTGACTTGCTCTGCAAACATCAACCCCATGATCATGAGCTTGACAAGAGCGAATTCACATGTATCATAATGGAAAGATGCATTGTACATTATTTGGTTGGGGTTCCTCAGTAAAAGTTTGATTTCTATGGAAGATTTCTCATCGTGTAGATCAGTGTGGTGGTACGTTTTTCCTCACTGGAGCCCCTTGTAGCAACAACATGCAGCAACTACATGTAGTATACATCCAACGTCTCTGGGTTTGGCGTTCTTCAGGAAAAAATTAGAGTTAAGTTAGCGCCACATTGACGTCCGAGGACATCTCGACGGCTAGTGTATTTTTTCATCCTCAGAAGCTCCGATTCGCTATATTGTTTTGTCTTCGTCTGTTCCCTTGGCTGTAAATCTGAAAGTGACTGCCAATTGACACGGAGCTCGATGCGGCACCAGTCATTTTTGGCGGGTCGAGACTTGTATGATTTAATGAAACGGGTTTGACCCGCCGACCCGTCGGAAAAGTCTGCAGGATTTGATAGTGAAACGACGCGGGGGTAACATACGTGCTCGTGCATGTTTGAGTACTGCGGTCAGCTTGAAGTCGCTGCAATGAGTATCTCCTACTATTGGGTTCGAACGGATGCACCTTGGGCAACTGCAACACGCTCGTCCTCGTGGAATTACTCACCACTTGCAGGCACCATGCGAATCAAACGCCGTTTTAGCGACCACCCTGTGGATCTGATCGGGGCGCTGACTAAAAATATCTGTAGACACTTGCCAACATCCATGCTGCAGCGGCTCGCGGTTGATACACTGCCGTCTACATCAATAAAGAGCTGTTGCCGGTACTCTCTCATGGAATGGGAAACATATTTGCATCCTGCGGCGTCGTGACCTCGCGCTCCAAAGAGAAGGCTTTCAATAACGCGCTCCATCTCAACGAGACGCTGCTGCAAACGCTGCGAGGGCTTGGTCTCGACCACAAACACCTTTTTGCGCTTCATCAAATCTTCTCGGCAATGGACAGAGGTAAGGTAACCTTTTACGGGCACAAGCTGAATCTGTCGATGGTAGTGATGCTAAATCCACTGGCGATGTGCGGCGCAGACAAATCGGGCGAAATCAACATGATGGAGTTCTTCGACTACATTGGTTTGTGCTGGTTCGATCTTCGTACTATTTGGACGAATTTTAACTCAAAGTGCATCGTTTTGCGGCCTTAACGCTCTAGACTTGAAGCGTAGTCGCTTCTCTGAGAAAGCGTTTTCAGTCATGGATCGGAACGGTAGCGGCGAGGTGGACTTCATCGAGTTCGTACTGGCTGTGTGGAACTATTGCTCGTTCAATCACGCCAGTCTCGTGAAGTTTGCATTCGACCTCTATGACGTGGATGGAAGTGGTGAGATCGAGCACGACGAGGTGGAGAGGTGCGTAAGAGAAGTTTGGGGGAGCGCTTGGGAAACGAGTGCAAGCGCGCAAAAAATCGTGGAGAAGCTTGACAACATCATGGGAGGGACGCCAAATAATCGTCTTTCGGCGAACCTGTTCCAAGAGTTCGCAGTACGGCATCCGATGTTGCTTTTCCCTGCGTTCGAGCTGCAAATGGAGATCCAGAGGAAAGTCCTGGGGAAGCGATTCTGGTCGCGCGCGACCGCGAAGCGGGGTTCTATCAACGTAACTGCACTGAACTGGGAGCATGTAAAAGAGGTCACGCTACTTTCACGACAGACCAGCTCCAATTTGCTAACTTCGATGGAGGATGATCTCAGTAGGCAACTGCACGCTAAGACCACTGAGATGGCTTCGAGCTGGTACGGACGAGGCTCGGGATTCCGACCTTTTTCCCATCGATCCAAGCGCACGCATGCCTCCAGTACAGCCGAGAATCCCAATCCTAATGGTGCAACTCCCGACAATGGCTCCATACCATTGCGAGAGTTTAAGCGGACCATGACACCAGCAAGAAAGGAGATACGGCGGCAGTCAGCGCCTGCCGCGCCACGTCCAATTCATACGAAACAGCCACCCAAAGCAATGGAAGCAACACATATTACCGTAGTAAGCCCAAAACACACGCCGCAGCAGAATGCTCGTGTACGCAGCACAGCAGGCATGCCCGGTTCAATACAGTAACATTGTCACCATACATCGCAGCAAAACTAGGAGGCCGAACGAACGAGTCATTGCATGCACTGCTCGTGCGAAAGTTTCAGTTGGTCTAAAGCAGTTGCAGTAGTAGAACAATGTTAGTAAGTCTCTGGAGGCACGTAGCGAGTTGAACTTACGCTGCGGTTTGTCGCTCTCGTCTTGCGTGCTGTGCCGACTGGGCGAAACAGGAAATGTCGATCTCCTCTGACTGGTCTTGTGCGCCGAGTAAAACTTGGCGATCGCGTCTTGGTCCAGCGCCGCCTGCCGATCTCGAATCGTCTGTCGTAAGCTCGCCACCTTAAGTCTCAGCCGATCTGCCTCATTCTCCTGCCAAGAACAACGTCACCTCGGTGATCAACACGCAATTAATCCACCGTAGTTCTCTTGCACTCACCTGCTTCTCCACACTGTGGACGATCGTCATGGACGCGTTGAGCAGGTTGGACGCCAGCAGCTCGAGCGCCTGCTGCGCCTGGTTGTGCGCCTCGTCCAGATGCGCCTTGGTGACGGTCTTCCGGCTGCCAGAGGGCGCGCCGTCGGTCGCACTGCCGAACGCCGACTCGTACAGTGCTGCCACGTCCTTCATGTACGCCACGCTGCGCTCAAAGTGGCTCCACACGTCCGCGTCGTCCTCCATGGGGGGCAGCAGATCCGCAAATGGTGCCCCTTCCCAACACACTCGCGCTGTGATTGGTTCGCCACTTCAACCAGCTAGTCGTCCAATCGCGTGCGCTCGTACTTAGCATCGTCACCCACGGTACGCGCGGAAAAAGATCGTCGACAAAGGGGGAAAGGGACAATTCGGCCACTAAAGCGAGAAGCAAGAGGGCGACGGACCATCACTCTTGATCCGAGACGCGCATGAGCGGCAAGCAGACGCGGCTGCGGCGCCAGGCCAGCGTGCTGCATGAGCTGCAGGAGACGCAGGAGAAGGACTCGCTGGACGGCCGCTACGCGCGCCTCATGGCGGAGCTCGCGGCGCTCTGCAGCGACCGCAGCAACGTCATCACGCCCGAATCGCTGCAGTTCTTCGCGTCCGGCGGCCGCGCCGAGCCCGTCAAGCTCGAGCGCCAGCCGGAGCGCGCTGAGACCTCAAGCCAGAAGCCCAGCGGCGGTGGCAGTACCAGTAGCAGCGCCACGAAGCAAGACGATTTGCTGAGCGCCGACGCCGCGCGCCGCCAGCGCGTGGAGGAGCTCACGCGCTTCTTCATGGAGGCCAAGTCAGACATCGAGTTCGCGCTGGGCGGCGGGCGCGACTTCCACGACGCCAAGGAGAAGGACAAGGAGGCGGACGCTGACAAGGACGACGAGCCGCTGGACGACAAGGACGACGAGGACGACGACAAGGACGAGGCGCAGGACCCCGAGAAGGCGCTGGCCAGGCTGCACGCCAAGCAGCTCAAGGACAAGCTGGACAACCGCGTGTACAACGTCATGCTGGGCCAGATCCGGGAGAAGGACCCGGCGCTGTACGGAGCCATCTTGTGCCACCCGCTCGTGACGGGCGTGGACCCCAAGAAGGACAAGAAGAAGAAGAAGAAGCGGAAGGACAAGGAGCGCAAGGACAAACAGCCGTCACAGACCAACATTGGAGCGGGCATGCTCACGCCTGACCTGACTGCCGAGCCGCTGTCGGACGATGACATGAAGATTAACATTAGTCGGTTCGTGGCCAAGAGCATTGCTGACGGGTCGCTCCAAGGCTTGATGCTCGCTACGAAGCTGGTACTGTCGTTTGTGGACCACCAGAGCAAGGTGGAGGGCGCTGCGCCGCCTACGTTTCCGCTTGCGTCGCATCTGCGTGTTCTTCGTGGAGAGGAAGCTCCGGAATACCGACCGAAGAAAACGGCTGCAGCGACGAAAGAAGTCGCAACACCAACTAAAGCAGACGAAACGATGGGCGAGACGACTGTTCTCGACAGTGCCGATGGCGATTTTGAGTCGGATTTACAAAGCGTAGTCCTCGAGGCGGCAGTCAGTGCTGGTGAAATGGATTTGGATTCGGATAGTGGTTCTATTGCCAAACTTCGCGCGCGGCTCAGCCGCGCACAAAACTTTGGCGATGATGGAGACGATGGTGACGACGATGACGACGAAAATGAACGTGGAGAAGACGAAGACAGCATCGGCGGCGAAGGTGTAGATGAAGATGCGTTGATGGCTCGCGCCATAGCGTTGTCGCTTTCCCCTGAGGAGAACCTGCGCGATCAAAGTGCATCGGGCGATGGTTCATCGATCAGTAAGGGCGAGAGCAAAATTGTTGTTGGGGCGACAGACAACAATAAGAGTGATACACCTGTCGTAAAGACGCGCCCGCCAAAGTTTTCAGCAGAGGAGCTGCTGGAACTCGGGCCATTCACTCTTCCTCAGGACTTTGTTACCGAAGTGGATGGAGCTACTGTGGTCACGGCACTGATAGTTCAGGTGACTAAAGTATGCATGGAATACCTGAAATCATGTCAACAGGGTGTCCTGCCCAACAAATCACCTGTCCAGCCGCACCCGTTGACGTTCATGCTCTTAAACTCTTTGCTGCGAGATTTCCATACTTCAGTCGATCCGCATTCGGCATGGGCTGGAGACGCTGACTGGGCAGCCAAGTGGAGGTTGTTCTCGGTGTGCTGTATGCTTTTGCTGTTTCGAGTGCTAGAGCTCCACTTTTTCCACATAGAAGTGATGGGAATTGCGCCCGCTTCTGTTGGTCTTGGCCAGGTCCCGAAGAAAAATACTCAACGAAACGACGGCGAAAGTGAAGGCGGCAACCCATTGTTGGAGAGTTTGAAGTCGCTGGTACTGCATTACATATCCCTTGAAAGCCCCACACAAGCTGCTACTGAGCAGGACGCCATCGGTGCAATCATTTTTTCGGATAGCGCGACTTGCTCTCCGGATAATGTACAAAATGCCGCTGTGTTCTATCATGCTCGCATTCGGGAGCAAGCAATGGCAGCATGGATTCGAGCATTTGCTATCTTTTACGACGTGCAAAAGGAGCGGCATATGATACTGACAGCGATGTTAGCTGAGTGTCTTAAGCTTGCCCGCAGTGGCGAGCAAAATGTTGAGTGGAAATTTCACCAACTGGATATCCTGTGCGCTAGATTAGCGTTGCCGGATATGGCACAACTCTTTGTACCTACTTGCGTGGATGTTATTGAGCATGACAGCAAGACTGAGCGCGGACAAAAGAATCAAAGCGGAAGTGACTCGAGCGTTAAACCAATCGATGATGGTGCTCTTCAGAATGCTGCGTCGAAAACCGGCAAGATCAAAGCGAAGTGGAGCCCTGCCGTTATTCGGGCATCGCTTGACTCGGGATCTTTAAGTGCGCGATGTTTGTACGACTACGTGTCAGGTCATGGCCCTCCGGGTCTTTTGGATACTATTGTGGAAAGTCCTGGTGGTGGTCTGAATGACGATTCATTGAGCACTGATACTTTAGCAAGCGCATACGAGGAGATGTGGGATATGGGGCGCAAGCAAAAGGCGGAGGCATTAGAATGCATCAATCGTCTACCCAATCTAGTTGACTTGCTGCGTGAAAGCATTTTATCGACAGGTTGGCATGATTTTTCGTTCAAGGATAGCTACGAGTTGGTACACGCTCCACTGCTGCCGCTCCTCGAAAAAGAAGACGGCAATCGACCAGCAGTTCTTAACGCTCGAATTGTACTTCTGCGTTCTCTCCAAGATTTGATGATTCAGCGACTGGGGGGCTCTCGCGGAGATGAACCACCCGCTTTGGAGTTTGATTCATCGCGCTGTGCGGAAACGATGACGCTTTCCGATGGAAACCGAACAGCCAAGCAATATACAGCAAAGCAGTGGGGAATGGTCATGGCTACAACTGGCTGCCCACCAAATACAGGTATTCACGAGTGGGGGGTTCGCCTCGACCGTTGTGAAAAAGGTCACATTTTCCTTGGTGTGTGTACACGAGATGCATCAGTAGCAACTTACGTTGGTGGAGATCGACAAGGATGGGGACTTATTGGAACGCGAGCACTTTGGCACGCTCGTAGTAAAGTCCGTGGTGATTATGGAGACGGTTTTACGACGGGTAGCGTTGTCCGTGTCAGACTGAATACCGATAGCGGAGCTCTATCGTTTGGTGTGGGGGATAGTGATTGGGGTATTGCATTTGATGGATTAACGCAACACGGTACTTTGTATCCGGCGATTGGATTGTACCAGCGTGATGACCAAGTTACGATTCTACCAGTTCAACCGACAGATGCATCTTTTTCTTCTTCTCCAAGTGGTGAGGTTATGGAACCTAAGGGTGTTGCGATACCTGCTGTCCTAAAGCCATTTTTGCATCACGCGGGAGCGTTATTGGAGTCTTGTTGTACTTTCTTATCGAGTCGTGAGTTCGATGAAGTTAATAGCTCGTTTGAACAGCAAATGGATCTTACTATTGCACAGAGGGATGAACGTATTCACGACTACGAACGCTTGGTATCGTCGTACCCGCTGCTTTTTTCGATGGTTACCCCGCTAATCAGCTCTTTAAGTCTAATCCGGAATTATCACGGCTTAGCATCAACGCTGGTGATGACCTTTGTGCCCTGGTGCATTCGCACAATGCAGTGTATCGAGCGTATCAACCAAGATTTTCGAGCATTGGCACCATCCACCGAAGACGACAATGTCTCCCCTGGAAATCTCGTGCTTAGCGTCGCTGGTGAGTGGGAGTTAAAGAGCATGGCTGCTGGCAATATTCCAGCTCAGCAATACCATCTTACTCTTTCACAAGGTAAAGATGGATCAATGCATGGGCGCAGCAGTGGCTCGTTTACAACAGTGACGTTAAATGGCATCGCTCGGGGAACAAAGGTCTCTTTTGTGGAAACTTGGCGTCAAGGAGGAACATGCTTGGTTGAGGGGCGTCTTCGTGCTGATGGAACCGTGTTCACAGGCAGCTACGAAGATACCAAGAGCCATACGAGTGGATGCATCGTTGGAAACAAAATATCACAAGATACGAAGGATACTAATGGACGTCAATGGGTTAGCAACCAGCTTGTTATTTTGGAGATGGTAATCGCCAATTTGCTAGGCTACTTTGGCCATGCTTTGATCAGTTTGGAAAATGACGATCTGCTCATTGACAACGTGACTACGGGTGTTGCTGATTTGACTGTCGTAGCCAAGAGCGATTCGAATGAAGTCGACGATGGTGACATATTGAAGCTGTCGTCAGAATGCACGGCTGATGAATATGACGAATGGGTTTGCAGCAGCTTGCTCGAAGGAGGGCTACCGCTTGAAACTGTGCAAACTCATTTGAAGAGTGTGCTTGGGCGAGCTTCAGAAATTACTGGTATTGGAGGTACAACCTCAGCCCCACTTCCTACACTCGTTGAAGCATCCAAGGCATGGCTGCAGTTTGTGTTGCCCAAAACGCTTACAGCCGCTATCCCAAGTGCAGAGAGTACCCGCGCTCGTGTGAATAGCCCTTTCTTAAAGGATCTTATCGAAAATCGTGGTGATGCAGCAGCATTGGATCGGTGGGTTTCCAAGCATGTGGGCGAATCCCCCTTTGTGCGTCTCGGAGGTGAACCCATGAAGGCTACTCGAAGAACGGTTTGTGCGGCCTTGATTTGGCATAGCGGATTTGTGGGCTTCATCAAGAAGCATATTGAAAACTCACAGAGCAACTTTGCCGACAGTGATGTTCGACCCCATGACAATCTGATGCATATCTGGCGAGCTGCGCAGAGGGTTATTGAGTGGGCGATTCGTGCCAAGAACTCGATGGGCTCATCATACACTGTTGTAGCCGGCCTGGTCATACGGAGGGCGCAGTTTTTGCTGGAGATTGAACCTAGCGCAAAAGCTTTGGCAGCTGCTGAAGCTGTATTTGCCTTGACTACAGTAGACAGTGGTGCTCAGAGAATAGCAGCGAAATCCGCAGTGTACGAATGCGCCGAACGCATCTACAGCGATGTGCTCGTACAGGTGGCACGCTTCGTGGAAGCCCCAATCCGTGTGTCTACGCTGCAATCTCGAATGCTTGGCAATTGCACTGCAGCATTCTTGCGAACAATTGGTATGTTGTCCTTTAGGTATTTTGTTGGTGACTCTGGAAGCAACCAGCGCGGTGTTTTGACTGCAGAACGACACGAGGTTATTCAATCTTCATTCGCTTTGTCCAGTGCGTTGCAGTGGCTATCGCCAACTTTGGCTGACACGAAAGCCAATGGTCGAAGTTCGTCATTGAGCAAGGACTTTGGAGAATTTAGCGCTAGCGTGGTTTCAGCGCCATTTTCTTCAATCCCGATAACTACCGAGTCAACTCATTACCTGAGCGGTCTTGGAGGTTGTGGAAAACACCTAAAGAATGATCTTAGAGATTCGTTTGAGTCGCTGTACGGATATCTCAGCGCGTCGCTGTCTAGAGCAACATGGGCTCATGACGCTGACCTGCAATTAGTGATTTTACTAGCGTGGGGAATCATCATCCAGCCCGATGATCACTCATTTTTGTCTCGAGTTGGTATTTTCCGGGTGCTTCAAACTGTTCTCGATGAGGCCCGCGGGTCCAGCGATGCGGCTTTGATTGATGAATCTGTTGGATCGTCTCGAAATTCTCCTGACGACGCGGTTTTGATCGCGGAGAACAAAAAGAAAATTGTGCAGGCTGCCCTAAAGGTAGTACACCTGCTAGCTGCGCAAGTTGCGCACGCAAGCGATACTGCGGATGGATTGCTAAGCGTGTCCGACTTACCGTCCACTTCAGGTCTCAGTTTGGGCTCCATTCCGTTATTGCGGAAGCCATCAGGTCCAGAAACACTAGGTAAATCCGTGTTTCACATGCTGTATACGGAGTTGAAGAACTCCTTGGAAGAGATGCGGCAAAACCGAGGGAATATGGCCGTGGATGCTTCAACTTCAGCGTTTGTAACTGACCCCACTCAAACTGGCGATCCGAGTACTTCTGGCTCGGAGAGAGACTTTGGTGATGGCTTGAATGATGCTCAAGAATATTGTTACCAGATTTGCTCGCTACTGTACTCGGTAAGCGGTTCACCTGTTTGTCGATCGCACCTATCTTCGTCTCGGTGGTTGCGTTTGCTACTTGCTCTAGTCGACGTGAACTCTCCTCAGATACAACGCCGGATTCTGAAGCTGCTTCGTCGGCTTTTACCGTCTCTTGATCCATCCTCCATTAGAGTCCGTTACGATGAGATCGAGAGTTTTGACATGGACAGCGATGACGAATACGATGCTGATGGCCAGGACGAGCTAGACCACGCTTCCACATTGATCAACTTCTTTGTGGGTATTGTGGGGATGAATAACCCCCCAAGCGTTGCAGAAGTGATGCTTCGTCGACTTACAGACTCTACTGCTCCTGGGACTCCTGGGACAACTGAATGTCAGAGCAAAGCGACAGATTCAGGGTTTAACGCTGGGGGCCTCGCTGCCGAGGTTGTTTTGCTACTTCGTTCGTTGTACGAGTCCGACAAGTGGGCGGAGTATTTAAATCGTGCGATTGCTGAAGCACTTTCTTCGATTCCACTTGCGTGTGTTACCGAGCAAGATCGACCCATGATAGAAACCTCCGACTCGGACGTGGAGATGGAAGATATGTCAAGGGACACACCATCACTTGATAGCTGGACTGCACAAACAACAGCTTATGTCAAGGCCTTATCTGCTTTGTGCGTTCTCGATGGACACATTGAAGGCCTTCACGTAGGCGGAACGGTTAAGATTATGCCTCGGGCAGGATCATCCCTGCAAGAAATAGCCTTCCGAGGTGCACGTGGTGTGATAGTTGCTTACGAGCCTGAGAAGTCCGCAGCCGAAGTTTTGCTGCGTAGCAACCGCACAGAGGAGACTAACGCCCAGCAGCAGTTGAATGCGAACCGGTCAATCCCGGTAGGTTGCCACAGGTTTTGACGGGATTTGTTGTGGTATATGTATGTCTGACTGCTTTTTTTTGCTTTGATTAGACGCGACCGGTTCGTGTGCCAATCGATGATTTGTTCGCAGTTCCAGAGGTTGAACTACCAAATAACGCGTTTTCGGACACGGTGCTAAAATCGTTACTTGTCGACCGATTCCCGTATTTCTTGGCGGAGGTCAAGAAGAGTCTGATGGAGGTAGATGTTGTTGATGTCCTCAACGACGATGACGGTGGACACGAAGATAGCGAGGATGATGATGATATGTCCAATGACGGTTCATCATCGCCTTCGGGAATGGATAGTGAAATGCCTATGAGCAGTGGAACTGGTGTTGACGAATCTGATTCCGAAGCAGTGTCAAGTGGCTCTCCTCGTCACAAATACAGTGGCGCTAACTCTACAGAGCCTACTGATGTTTTGGGTGAAATGGAGAAAGAATCTCGACTCCATCGAATGCTCCTCTGTCAGCACGGACTTCGTGCGTCTGCCACACTGCTTAAAAATGAATATTGTGCTGCGACTTTCATCCGGGGTGCTGACCCAAGTGGTTTGAAGGACCTGCTAAATGTGGCCATTTCCGAGACGCCGACTTCCGTAGGGGTCGGAGATATTTCCTCTCTCGAGGAGAGTTGGTTGATGTTGTGGTCTCGGTGGTATTTAATCAGAAGTGCGCATGCAGCGCCATCACCCCCTGTCGATACGAGTGAAGGAAAGAAAACAACAGACAATGGTGTAGAAGCAGAAAGCTTGTCGCCCGGGCCGATGGTTCAGCAAATGATGGAAATGGGATTCCCGAAGGAGTGGTGCGACGTCGCGTTGGCTCGTTGCTCTCAAAACGTTGAAGCTGCAATCAATTTCTGTTTCGAACACAGTAGTGATATGGAGCGTCTCGTAGCGGAATACCGGTCGAGCCGGGGAGGATCTGGCACAGAAAGCAACTCGAAGCCTTCTCAGAAGGACGACTTTGAAGCCATCAGCCCATTACTCGAGCAATTATCTGAAATGGGATTCCCTTTTAACTGGTGCAAGAAAGCACTAGCGGCAAATAGGAATAACGTCGACGCAGCTCTGACGTGGATTTTATCTAATGGTGAGGCATTGGAAGCAGAAGATCGTCGAGATGAAGAAGCCAAATTGCGCGCATCAGCTGGAGATTCAACGGATGGAAACGTTTCCAGTACAATTCCCGAGGGCGGAGACACTGTGCTGATGCCCAACCCACTTCGAGCTGTTAGTGGTCAAGCGTGCATCGGAGAGCATGACCTGATGGTAGAAGGATTGGTTGGTGGTGGTTTTGCTAGTGTGGGTGCCCCTGATTGCCTTGTATCAAGCGGACGATGGTACTACGAAGCTACATTACACACAAATGGCTGCATCCAAATTGGCTGGGCTGATGTTGCGTTCTGTGGTGCTGCTGATCGTGGCGATGGAGTTGGAGATGGCGCGCACTCGTGGGCATACGACGGCTGGAGACAACAGCGATGGCATGGTCGCTCGTCGCCGTGGGGCTCTAAGTGGAAGCAAGGTGACGTTGTCGGGTGTGGCATTGATGCTGACGCTGGCACCATCATTTTTAGCTTGAATGGCAAGATGCGATCAGCTAACATGGGCGTCGCGTTTCGGGCTATTGACTTCGCCCGTGGTGTGTACCCGTGCGCAAGTTTCAATCGGAGAGAGCGTTTGCAGTTCAATCTCGGAGGTACTCCGTTCAAGTACCCTCCCCCGCCAGGATTTCAACCTATTTTGAATGTGCTAAGTGACACCTACGAGTTAAGCTCCGTGCCAAAGGGATTCGACGTAATTGGGTCCCGAGAGGATTGCCTAGAAGAGAGCATGGGTGAAGAAAACTACTCCAGCGACATCAGATACTTTGCACGAGACATGCATCCATCAATGCTGCGGAGCTCTGGTCACAGCCGTAGTAGTGGATTCGCTTCTGGTTCTGGTGTGACGAAAGCGGATGCCCTTGCTGAAATCAAGGCGCTCCCGGACAATCGGGTGTACGTTGAACTACTTGTGGTTACGCGCTCGCTTGCGATCTTGCAGGCGAGGCGAGCCCTGCTGACCTTGCTTGCCAAGTGGCCCACATCCGATGTAGGACCATTCTCAGTAGGAGCGTTCTTGTCTGCCAGTGAATCTCTGCGCCTCACTACCACGGGTGAAGATTCGGCAAGATTTTTTGATTTCATCAAACTGACTGCAGGTTTGAGTGCCCTCCATGTTTCGAATGCGTTACCGAGTGCATCGTTGACATTACCCGATGGTGACGCACGTCACCTGTTGGATTGTGGCGCAACTGGGCGATATGCATTGGGTTTGCTTTCAGGGGTAGTGCAATCAGCGCTGGACAGCACTCTTCCCACCATCACGTCGGAAGCTTACGACTGTAATTCTTTGGTGAGCACTGTTCTTTCTTGCATTTCTTCGGAAGTCAAGAGAGCGTCTCAGCGACAGTATGCTCGCATTCCGTGGAATTCGTCAGAAGCTGCAATCACTGCAACCCTGCTGCACATCACAGCCGAAGCAGGTCAATCGTGGTCTGATAAAGAGGTACTTGGCCACCCCAACCTTTTACTCGCGGAATGGATCAGTGGATTATTGCTGGAGTCGTTGGAAACGCACAAAAGCCGTATCTCATTACCCGTGCATGATCAAATTAGGCAACAACTTCTCGAAGCTTGGATGTCGTCGCTTAAGTCCCCGAGCATGTGTGTGAAAGAACGAGGCGCGACCATTATTGCTGGGATTTTACAAGATATCTTGCCAAAGGGGCGCCGAATTGCCGATGAAAGTGACATTGGGGCCGTTGACGCGCAAACCACAATGCGATTGAAGATGGCCTTGGATGCTCTTCCACTTCAGCGCCTTGTTGATCTTTGTCAAGAACGAATTTTGCGGGAGTATCCAAACGTGCCCGTGTGCTCAAAGTATGTTCAAAGTCTCGTTGAGCTCGTATCAGCTGCTGGCTTGGTGATGAGTGCAGTGGGCGAGTCTACTGATAAGCTTTTTGAAAGCAGCTCGTCCCAGCAACTACAAGCTTGCAAGCGTATTGAGGTTGATCTTGAGCCGATTGATCAGAAGGAGTACGAGGAAGTCATGGCCGCCAAAAAGTTATTTCAGGCGCAGCAAGCACAACAAGCCATTGAGGATGCCTTGAAGCAGCAGAAACTCGAAGCGGAGCGTGCTACAGCTGCAGAGACCGGCGAGCAAGGAGACTCATCCTCGACTATAAGTGATTCGAACACTGCCACCAGCGTTGCAGCAGTTACTGTTACACAAACTGCTGAAGAAGACGATGGCATTGCAACAAACAGTGGAGTTACCAACATGGAGGTTGACAACAGTGACTCCGAGGAAGCCCCAGACATTACCTTGTCTGCGATTGCCAACATGGTGACGGAAGATTCTGACGTATTAAACGCCGCTGTCGCCGGTGATGGGCTAGCGATCAATGGGCCAGGGCGAAGATCGAAGCTGCCCATGCCTGAGCTGCTTCAAGAGAAGGCAGACGCCAAGTTTGAGTTCCGCTTACCAGAAAAAGACCCTGTATTTGACACGTCGATGCTGAGTATTCAGGAAATTGATGTGCTGGAAGCTGCGAAACGTGGTATCATGGGGGAGGAGCCTAGAGGCTGGAAGCACGGCAACGATGTCGGAGTGCTAGGGGATTCTCACACGGAGATTTGGAGTGGTACGTTGACTCAATTTAAATTGCGCCAAAAGCAAGAAGAGAGCAATCAACCAGAGCTGAAGGTCGGATGCAAGGTGATTCGCGGACCTAACTGGAAGTGGCGTGACCAAGATGGAGGTGAGGGCAGTGTGGGTGTTGTAGAAGGCGTATCGCCTTGGAGTGGCGTAGATGGCGAAGGTATGTCTGTGCGTTGGCCGAATGACTCTCTGTACACGTACCGCTGGGGTGCAGACGGCAATTTCGACTTAATCCACGTTGAAATGGACGAGGACGGTAACATTACGCAGCAACATCCTACTCCCAAGGCAAAGCAAGAGGATGAAGGCGTATTCGGATCCGAGATTCATCTAGGAGTATTGCTGTACCTTCTTGAGAAAGAGAAGGATATAGCTACACTTCCGGCAGGAGCTGTGAAGGTAGAGGGCTTGATGGAATGGCCTGACTATGGTGCTGCTGTTCGCGTCGTGGGGTTAAAATATATGGACGGATCTCTCTGCATTCAGGAGCTGCAGCTGACACGCGGCAATCCTGACATGGGATGGACGCTTCGCTTTGGCTCCGAGAAATGGCAACCTGGTACGAAGTATATGCTACGTCCAATTCAGCCGAACGAGCCTACTACAGACGCAGCATCTTCGGACGGAGTGCATGTAGTTGATATGCTTCGTGGCGAATACTCACATGCTGCTATAAAGGATGGTGAAGTTGTTGAAATCCGTGGCGAGCTTCAGGTGTCGACGAAGTATTTGTTTACAATGGATCATCACAACCACTTCTCAACGCTTGGCATCTCGTCGGATGGATTATCCGTAACGTGCCACAGTGGTGAGTCTCGAAACCTTGCACTTGGTACGGTAGGATTCACCACCGGTGTGCATTATTGGGAAGTTCACGTGGAGCAAGCCGAGTTCGGTAGTGTTTTTATCGGTGTGTGTGAAAAAGCGGGCCCACCCGGCTCGCAGGCAGCACTATCAAGCCGCTTGAATAGGTGGCATGGATGGGGCTTTGTCAACTTCCGTGCAACTTATCACAACAGTACAGAACGTATCTATGGCGACCACTTCAACGCAAGTGATACCATTGGTGTACGCCTTGACATGGAGCAAGGCAAACTATCGTTCTTCATGGATGGCATCAAGTTTGGCGAGCACATCGTTTCGGATTTGGGTGTCGCATTTGAGAACATGAACGGCGAGCGCAACTCGCGAACTTTGTATCCATGCATTGGCATGCGCAAAGGTGGTGATCGTGTCACGCTTAACCAGAAATGGGTTTCGATGCCTGGAGTGTCTCCGCGCCAGATCCTGTCGGATGCCGTGGATGTGAGCAAGGCACTGCATTCGTGGTATGTGTCGATTCAACAAGGAAAACCTGCGGCGGCCACTGGGCCTTCGGCTAGCCGCGGAGCAGAAGCGGCGAAGCCCTCTTCATCTACAGTTATAGATCGCAGGGTGAAGCTGCCAGAGACGTTGCTTCGTAAAAGTTGGTCGGAGTGGAAGCGCTGGAGTGACAACCATTGGCAGAGGTGTCATGTGCGACCGCGCGGTATCTCCGTGGACTTCGATACATCGCCTGCTGCATGTATACGCGTGAGCAATGCTGCTGGTCTGGGTGCTCCGTTCCTGGCGGGTGATCGCGTTCGCATGTGCTCGAAGTGCGGGCAAGAGTTGAATCAACCCGAAGAAGCCGTTATCCTTGGTGTATACCGTGGATTCCTGTGGTACCGCACGGAGACACAAGGCAATGAAGGTGCAGATGAAGGACGTGCATGGGCGTGGTATTGGTCTCCGAGCGAATTACCAGAACTTCTTCTGATTCGCCGGGGCGGCAAGGACATGACTCTCATTGAGAATAGTGCGATGGATATGTCCGACTACGAAAGCGCGCCCGAACATGGCCCATTTAAACCCCGCTCCACAATGGAAGAGCGAGCTCGGAACGACTTCAACGCCTTTGTTGATCTCGCTACCCGCGCTCACTCAACGGCATCAGATATGCAGTTGGTGGAACGATTGAATGCGTATTGTGCAGCGATTGGTTTGGATGTGACCAACTTGAACATAACTGATGTTGTTACCCCCGCTGAAGTAGAAGAGGACACCTGCAGCACGGATGCGTCTTCGGGACGCGCGCGTACACGCTCGCTGGTTGTTGATGACTATTTTACATCTCCAACTCTGAAGAACATTACTGGTCCTGAGTTGCGTGCTCGAACGGCAGTGTTACGGGTGCTAAACAGCAAAATCCTCCGTGTGCTTCCGATCATTGCCATTCAGCCTGATGATGGAAGTAGCGCTCAGCCGATCGAGGTCGCAGGCAACAATGGAAGCAGCAGCACGCCTACTAGGCGGTCAATCGACTTTTTGTCGACAAGCCTGAAGTTGAGGTCGCTACGACGACTGGTGTTTACGAGTACAAAGCGCGCCTTCTGGGACGACGTGCTACGTGCTACGACAACAAGTACCCCGCTTCCTTCAGACGAGTACGAGGATCCTCGCGAGATTAGAGTTATCCGCATTAACCGTATCCAGGCGCAGGCGTCCAAGCTGAGCTTGTTGTCACAACCCGGTGATCGCCTACGCCGTTCCGTCTTCGGTCAGCTCTATCGTGAAATGCGTGCGTGGAGCGACAGCTTTTTCCGTCGTGCATACTGCGGAAAGGGCCACGGTGGTCAGCGCCGTGCTTTCAAGGTTAAGTTTCTCGGCGAGGGCGTGAACGACTACGGAGGACCTTACCGTGCTGTCTTCGAGCAAATTGTCGACGAGCTTCAGATGGACAACGTGGAGTTAGCGAAGGGGGAGCAAGGCTTGCTGCCACTTCTCATTCCATGCCCGAACCGGCGCAGCGGCACTGGTAGCAACCAAGACAAGTTCCTGCTTAACCCTTCTTGTGGCACTGCGTTGTTAGCGAACGGACCCATGGCGCTGGATTTACATCGCTTCTTGGGCAAGCTCATCGGCACGGCAGTACGTCACGGACTACAGATGGGATTGGACCTACCTGCACTTGTGTGGCGACCATTAGCGGGACTTGAGGTCAGCCGCGCGCACCTCGAGAGTGTCGATGTTGCGACAGCGAACAACTTGAGCCGTGTTGAAGATCTTAGCTCCGACACAGAAACATCAGCTGAGGAGGCCGAGGAAGTGCTTGGCTACCTGACCCTGTCGACGACACTGAGCGACGGCGTTGAAGTGCCGTTGGTTCCTCAGGGCGAGAAGATGTCGGTAACACTGGCGAATCGGGAGCTGTACGTACAGCTTGTGGAGAAGACGCGACTCACGGAAAGCACCCAGCAGCTTGCGGCATTGAAGGACGGCTTGGCGTCTGTACTCCCCATGGAGCTGGCGCCGCTGTTCACTCCGCGAGAGCTCGAAGTGCTGATTTGTGGGCGCCGCGAGGTGGACGTGGACCTACTGCAGCAATGCACCGAGTACAGCGAGGGAGCTGATGAGGCCATGCCGCACGTGCAGCACTTCTGGGAGGTCTTGCGCGAGATGACAAGCGAGGAGCGGACTTCCTTCCTCCGTTTTGTGTGGGCTCGCAGCCGCATGCCCAACAGCGCCAAGGACTTTCCGATGAACTTCAAGCTGCAGGCCGCTCACGACCCAGGCGCTGTCGGCCAGCCGGACTTGTACTTGCCTCACGCGCAGACGTGCTTCTTCGCGTTGCGACTTCCGGCCTATACGAGCAAGGAGACGCTGCGTACCAAGTTGTTGTACGCCATCCAGAACTCGCCAAACATGGACGCCGACGTGAGGCTGCACAACGCCGAGGGGTGGGCTGACGCATAAGCTTCGACCTCTACCCTCGTAGTACATGATTGCATAGTTTCGTATTCACCTTCGACTAAAAGAATCAAGAGCTTTCTGTTTCTACTGTAGTTGCGTCATGGGATGTGCCCGGGCGGTAGAGTTGACAGTATTAGGAGAACATGCGTCAGCTCATAAACACCTCAACTACAAGTAGCATGAAGCTGTGCAACTCGTTTGAATGGGAAACTCTTTCTGAAGTCATTTCGTTTGCCCCCTCAGTGCCACCAATTTTATACGTTTTGCTCAGCCAGCAGTGAGTCGGGGATAGTGGAGTATCGACCAGCGCCATCTGACCGTCGTCGGGAAGACCACGCTCAACCAGGCACTACAGCACCTCAACGCGATCGTTTCCAGTATCTTCGTAAGCAGAAACTAGGGCTACGCGAAGGCTGGGATAGCAAACCAATAAGAAGTGCGGCTAAGACTGCGACTTTACAAACTAGTAAACGGTGGCTACAAACCTAAACTAAACAGTAGTCTTGAGTCGACTAACGTACATCTCCTGCGCCTGCTTCGCAGTCGCAGCATCTGTGCTGGAGCTTTGAAGGCTGCACCAGTTGTAACATGCATGCTTCTTTTTAAGTAACTGTCCATTCACAGCACTCACTACATGTAGCATCTCGGTGACCTTATTGTGGGGTCGCGCTTGTATTTCTTGAAGCGATTGAATCCTACGGTTCAACAGTGCGTGCGGCCCAATTGTCGATCAATCGAAACTGTGAAGCACTGTTTCTTTGGATGTCCGTCACTGGATTTGATGTGGCAACAATTGTGGATTCCATGGCGAAAGGTGTTCAAAACCAGATTACAGTAGCGGCTCCTACTATTTCCAGCGCCTCGTGATCCCCGAATAAATTGGAGAAGCAGCCAAAAAGTTCTGCTATTACTGTCATACTGTCATACAGCAGTTGTGTTTCAGGCGACATGGAGACTTCAGAATTACATTGATTTTCGAGACACTGCAGCTGACGCCCCGAACGTCTTGAATTTAATTAGTTCTTTCCAGAAACACTACGGTCGTGCTCGCGATAGTAGGAAAACGTTGTTTTAGGAGCTGAAATGTCGTTTTTGGCCAAAATCATCGCCGCGA
>KV743366.1:0-13561 GCA_000468175.2 Phytophthora cryptogea
TAACCAATCAACACACATCTCTATATCATCAGAAACCTGCCTTACGATTTCTCCTCACAATTCATTGTAGCCAAGGATGATCGACGCTGAGACGACGACGTGGCTCAAGAGCGAGCTGGTGAGCGCCCTGGGCTTCGCGGAGGTGGACGAGATTGTCGTCTACATCACCAACACGTTCCACTCCAAGCAGGAGGCGTCCAGTTACCTCATTGAGCTGCTGGGCATCCCGGCCGCTCGGGCGGAGCACATTGGCACGCGTCTGTTCTCGCCCAAGGCTTCGACGGAACAGGCTGCGGCAAGAGAGAAAGTGGGGCTGGTGCCTCGACCTGCAGCAGTGAACTCGCGTCTCAAACCAAGCAAGAAGAGCAAGAAGGGCGCGTCGACGGCGGCGCTGCTGAACAACGCGCTCGTCATCAACTGTCTGCGGTGCGGTAGGATCGAGTACAACGGCGCGCGCCGCTGCGTCTTCTGCGATAGCGAGCTGCGCTACGAGGCCGACGCCACGACAGCAGACCCCGCCGCGCAGCAGCACATGGAGGAGCTGGTTCAGCTCGACGAGACGGGCGCCGAGCGCACCCGCGTGCTGGACGCCGAGCAGTATTTCTACGACGAGGAGCCGCTTGGGCAGCGCGAGAGCAACACCAACAGCAGCAGCGCGAGGCGCCCCATCTCGATGGCGCTGGACCTGGACAGCAGGCAGTTCGTGGACGTCAAGATCACGCGCAACGAGCAGCTCGCCAAGGACGCCCGCGAGCTCGTAGACGGCGTCCAGCGAAAGATGGGCAACGGCAAGCGCGGCAAGGGCCAGCAAACGGAGACGCCACCGGTCACTGGCGACATCCGCGAGGCACTCGTGGTCGTGGATGACTCGTACAACCTGCTCTTCGTCTAGAGGCGGGCTTTAATAATTCTCATAACTCCTTTTGCCACGACAGCAAGCTTCCGTTGTCGTCCCGCGAGCCGAATTTTCCCCACGATGCACCAAACTTTCGTCCGCTGTCACGCGAGCGCTGGACCAAGCAGACGACTGGCCCCAACGCCAGCAGCAAACGCATAACTGCAGCATCTTGGTGAGACTCCTTGGTGGTGGTGCAGGTTGCCGCAAGTCGCGTTTCACGTCGCCGAAAGACAGTTTGTCACAGGGCACGAATGGCTCGGAGAGATGGGCCCACTTATACATGCGGTTCGACTCGCAAACGGACGCCAACTTGATCTCGCGCCGACGTCGCCAGTTTCAGATTTCACCCCGTGGTGCCGCATCGACTCCGCGCGCGCCAGGCTCGAGCGGCTGCGGTCGACACCTCCCCACCCAGCGACTCCTGCATGTCGACCAAAGGCGCGTTGCAGCAGCAGGTGGCGGCGACCACCACCGCCGGCCAGGGCGCGACGCCCGCCAACCGGCTCTGGGACTTCTACGCCTGCGGACTCGTGGACGAGAACGACGCCGGCAGCGATGGCGAAGACACGGAGGACGAGCTGGAGACTCAGGACTGGATCCTCTTCCAGCGCCAACGCGCACAGGCGCGTCTAGCCAACGCGTGTCAGCGCGAGGCCCGCGTCATTCGCACCACCAAGCACTGATTGACCAAAACGACTATCCGACTGCAATGCGACTCGAGACCTGCCGACGCAAACCGCCAGCGCCCCATGCGTAATGTTTCATGAGCTGTAGAGTAGAATAATAGATAAATGGGACTCTGGTCGTGCGTCGCACCATTGGCATTACAGTCTTCACTCCGCTAAGCCTACATGAAGTCGTTTCTTGTCAACAGGGCTGGTTGCTCTCGCCAACAAAAACAACAGCAACGCCGACGCTGGCGCTTTATGTGAACGCCAAGGGAGGGAGCTGTCGTTCTGGTTGACTCGACGGATGAACGCCTTGTTCAACAAGGTAGGGTTTGCACAACTGTGTGCATGCTGACAGGTGCAGGATCTGCATGCGACGCTCAATAGGAGGAAGAACAATGGCGCCTATCCTGCTCGCTGGCTGCATCCACGCGAGGTTTGCTGCAAAGCCCCCGTCCACGACTGTGGAAATACCCTGGTCGCGTCGACGGAGTGCTGCAGTAATAACCGACTCCAGCCGCAGCACTTCGGCTGGTGCATTGAAGACCTGGTGTTTTCAAATACTGCCTGGAGGACAGTGAATACAGGTACATTGTAAACGCGTTTTAGGAGCTGTCTTGCCACCGTCGTGATTCAGTGAGAAATTGCAGATTGAAGGAGCCTTGGACAGCAGCAAAGCAAGCGAAACGTTCCAGCGTGTATCCTCGCAATTTCGCCGCCAGCCCGAATGATCAACATCATGAAGTTCGTGTGGGGCGGCTCGTTGAGCGTCGTCCAGCCAAACGGCTTTGCGCCAAGGCAATCACAGACTAAGGTTACTAGTAGTATTATATACTAGTAGTAGTTCTCCAGCTACAGCGAGAAGGAACAAGACTAACGCAAGACCAATGCAACAGATGGCTACACCGTACTGTAAAAAAAACGTTTGGAAAAATGCTAAAAACTGAAGCAGCTCTTGATTGGCTCCGAGCCGTGTCAGTATCAGATACTGTTGAGACCTCCATTCGGGACTCTTCCCCTGCAGCGCAGTCGCCATGGCCGCCACTGCCTTGTCTCGCGTCCACTCGAGCTCTGCCGGCTATGGGGCCATGGACTCTCCACCTACGTCGCCACTGCTGCCTCCGCCACTTCTGCCTCCGCCACGTCGAGACTCGTCCGAGTACCTCTTCAAATTCCTCGTACTGACTCAAGTCTTCATGTACCTCGAGGCCGGCGCCGTGCCGTCGCTGCTGCAGCAATTCACGCTCACGTTTAGGCTCAGCCCGCAGGAGCAGGGACTGCTGGGCGCCATCGTGTACATCTCCATCTCGTTGGCCTCGCCCTGGTGCAGCACGCTCTTCCGCCGCTTTGATCCGCGTCAGCTTCTCGGGGTCTCGCTCGTGGTCAACAACATCGCGGTACTGGGCCTTGCATGCGCACCCACTTCGGACTGGTACTCCAAGTCACTGCTCATTGCATTGCGTGGATTCGTCGGACTCACCCAAGCCTTCAGCTGCGTGTATTCGCCCCTCTGGGTACACGACTACGCCCCCAAGACCAAGCGCGGCACCTGGATGAGCTACCTGCAAGGCGCTGTTCCTGTCGGTATCACGCTGGGCTACTTTGCTGGATCGGTCACTATCTGGTTAGCATCACAAGGGCCAGAGGAAGTTGCGACGTCATTACACACTGCATTGTTGGGGATGAATGCGAACACTGACCTCGTAGCCGACGCGGACGACACCTCCATGAGGTTATGCCACGGGATCTACTGCTGGCGATGGCCGTTCTTGACTCAGTTCGTGCTCATTCTCCCGCTGTCTATCCTGATATTTTTCGTGCCGCGAGAGCACATTCGACTACGCTCCACTCGTCGCCGCTCCATCGTTATTGTGGACGCTGACGAGGATGAGGACACTAGTGTCGAGCAAAGCATGCCTACGACGTATGCCGACGAATGCGTGCTTATGAGCCACCCGGAAGACAGCAACGGATTTGGCGGCTACGGCCTTCGATCATTGGAGTCACACGAGCAGGAGGAACAGGATTCGAGGTGGAGCAACCTGTGGCTATTGCTGCATCACAAGGTGTATGTCTTTATTGTCATGGGGCTCTCCGGACTATTCTTCGTCGTCGCGGGTGTCCAGTTCTGGACGACACTGTACTTGGAGACCAACACGAAGGACTCCATGTACGAGATCCATCTCTCGTATCTGTTGGTGAGTGGCACAGGACCAATCATGGGCGTGTTTTTCGGCGGCTGGCTAATTGATCAGTTCGGCGGCTACTCTGGCCCGTATCACCAAATGCAAGCGTTGCGTGTTTGCATGGTTCTCGGTGGTGCCGCCTGCTTGGCGGCCATCCCTGTGTCCTACGTGCACAACACATTCAACATCGCGGTCTTCCTCTGGCTCATGCTGTTCTGCGGAGGTAGCATTCTCCCAGCCTGCTCAGGTATCGTCATCTCAGCAGCACCACCGCGACTACGCCCGCTGGCCTCGTCGGTAGCCTACGCCAGCTACAACCTGTTCGGATATGCGGCTTCGAACTACGTTCCTGGCCTGATCATGAACTTCATCATTGACCCCAGCGCAGATGCGGATGCAGACGCGAGCGGCCTTGGAAGTGTTCGGTCCTGCAATGCCGCTTGCACCTACCGTGTTGGATTTCGAATCGTGCTGCTGTGGAGCGTTTGGGCTTTCTTCTGCCTCACATGCGGAGCTTTCGAGTCTGGTCGAAACTACGCGGCAACCATCACAGCCCATTCCAATGGGCACAACGCCAGCAACGGCAAACAACAAACGACCGCGGCAGCCTCACACCAGCCAGTATTCAAGAGCGTCGTGTAAGTTGTGCTCATACAAATGGACCAGCACGAACAATGCTGCTAGATCCGATCGTCGAGAAGATAGATAACGTACGTGAGCGACATCGCGTATATTTAAGATCGTAAATCGCGTGTTTGTTTTTACTTCGCTGCGCCTGGAGTGCTCGTGATCATTTGCTTTAGGCGAGGAGCCTTGCGAAGGAGTGCGTTCAGCATTGTGCCTACGAAAAAGGCGACAACGGTTGAGGTCATTGTGATCACATTGTACGGCATGCTGAAGTCGGGGGTTGGTAGCGGCACGAGTAGTGGCTCCGTGAACAATGTTGTTGTAAACGATGAAGCCACGGAATCCTCACCACAGGTTGACGTTTCCCGAGCGTCATCCAGTACGGTGAATGTTGCTACGCCCGAGGCAATATCAAACCCTCGGTTTGCATCAGGAGGGTGTTCCGACAAACGCAAGAACGCTTTTTCCATCTGAAGTGAGAAAACCAGCGTTGTGTTTGCAGGCAGAAAAGCCTTAAGGCGTAACTGGTTAGGTCGCCCACGCAGCTCTGCCGGCACAAAACGAAATACTTGAATCAACTCGCGCGCTTTCTGCTCGCTGCCGCTGACCGCAGCTCGAAAGGTGTGGAAATACACACGAAGATACCACGGGATGACATCGTGATAAGTCACATGCATGCCGCATGTCGGGTGATTGTTCTTGAGCTGAAATGCAATGCCGCCCCTTACTTGGCCGTATCCAGTGACAAAACGATGTGCTGACACCATATTCTCCTGCGCCTTGTAGCCGACTGCTGCGGAAGCTTCTTCGGCCGCCGTTTTCCAATCTTGAAACCACGGGGTTGCAAGTGCCACGGGTTTTTCGCGAAGATCGGTGGCTACCGTTCCCAGTTTTGTGTCCTCGGTGTAAATAACGCTCTCTGTGGCTAGCGGACATGCTGCAATATCGCTCGGCTGGTCGTTCACGAAAAATAGCGAACCCAAACTCCAGCGCGCATTATTGTGCTTGCTAGGGCTCTGCACCGTCGTCAAGTGTTGCCGAAGAGTCCATTGGCCGTCGGACGACTTTGCAGCAAAGAGCGAAAGCGATAAATACTCGCCCGACAACGCGTTGATGGGATCAATGAGCGCGCCAAGCCCTGCAACAGCTCGGCACGGCAGCATCTTCAGCCAGGGCGTCAAATTCTCCGTGCAGAGCTCCTCGCGCGCTAACGATCCGTGTAGGAACACGAGAGTGGGGTCAATGTTTGTCGTTGGGAAGGCGCCTAGCTCCTGCGGCGTGGAAGTCGGCATCAGTCCTGTCACGACCGTCTCGTCCATCTGGTTCAGCGACGCCGAGAAGATGCCGCCCAGCTCGGCCGTGATGCCTCGCCAGCGCTGCTGGACGTCTTCGTCGCCTCGTAGCGCCACCTGAAGCCTCGTCCCGAAGGGCGCGTGGGCGAACCCGGACCCGTTGAAACTCTGCGCGGGTCCGTAGCGCCAGTCGGCGTACCGACCCACGGAGAAGGTGAGATGCAGCGACTCGGCGTCGTGTTTCTCGAGGATCTGGCGCAGGACGATGGGGAAGACCTCGGCGCGTGCGTCCTCGTCCACGGAGAACTCGAAGAGGCCGAGCACCTGGTTGATGGCGGGCAGTGGGCGCAGCGTAAGTCGCTCCGTGAAGACAGCGAGGCCTCCGCGCAGCAGCGAGAGCAGGCACAGCAGCAGCGAGACGAGCGGCGCCATCTTCGGCTCGTCGATTGTGGTAGCGCAACATAAGCGGAAAGTTGCTGCAAGGGTTTTGGACTCGAGCAGTAAACCCTTTTTCAGAGACCGAAAGTTCGAGCGAGCATTGTGCGAAGGTACAGTATGAACAAGCTCGGATTTCCGACGGTAGTGTGCTCTGCCGTCATGGAAACAATGGCAATGTATTCTCTACCAGCGCTTGCTGGTGGATTACTTCCAGCCTGCAACGTCAAGCGCAAGCACCTGCATGGATGGCGCTCCATGTTTAGGTTTCAACTAGGGCAGGGGAGAGCGCGCCTCATGCGATGCTGAGCGCGATGCTGCTGCCTCCCCCTTGGCGTTGCAAAGCCATACATGGTAGGTAAATGCCCACGACCAATGATCCTCGCAAGGATTCCTCGGTATCCGCAATGGACCGCGTCGTGCCGGTCCGCCCATCACCCAGGATCTGCTGGCTCGCAGCGGCCCGAAAGTAGGAAGGTGACGCCGGAAGGGGAATTCTTTTTTGTCGATTGATAATGCTAATGCTAAGGTTGTTAGTGCTCGCATCGAGCTACGTACATGCAGTTGGGTCGGTCCCAATGCCTCCTCTATACAACTACACTTTAAACGGGCGGGAAAGCAAAGCAACGAAGAACAGCACGCCACACGGAGGCCTGGCCTCGTCCTCACGTGTAGCTAAGGAGCTGGCACAGCAACTCCTCGTCCTCCTTCTTGACGAAGCGGCCCTTGACGCGCAAGCGCGAGTTGGCAAAGTTCTTGCGCACGTCGTAGTCCACCTTCTTGGCCCAGACGCGGCGCTTGCGCTTCTCGAGGAAGCGCTCGATGCGTTTTCTCCGAGCCTCCGGAGAGTAGCTGCCAATGTACCTGCCTTCGGACGCTGGCGAGGAGCCTTCTCGGTGCTGCTCGCTCTCGTTGGCTGCCGAGATCTCCATGCGGATGAACTCCTCCAGGTGCTGGCGTCCCAGTCCGCCGTACTCGCTCCCTTCGGACGAGCATACAGACGCCAAACGTACGCGCTGCTTGTAGTCACTGTCATACCACGTGCCATCGTCCTCAACGCCCGTGGGGCTGCAGTCGCGGCCGAGGAACGACTCATCCTCCTGCACGCGCGACAGGATGCTGCCCTTGTGCTTCTTGCCGTACGATGACGAGTACGTGCGGTCGAACGACGACGACGGCTCGCGATATCGCATCGAACTGCTGCTGCTGTGGTTTCCCCCGCGGGTGGGGATCGAGATGGGTCTGCTGTTGGAAGAAGACGACGCGTAGCTGTCGTTGTCGTCCTGGTTGGAAGTCGCTGCAGCCACGAGTCCGTCAAAGGGCGAGCGGTAGGCGGACCAGGCATGGCGCTCGGGGGCCTCGTCGCTGGCTTCGCTCGAGTCCATATCCACGTCGCTGCTGCTGCTGTCGACGTCCTCGCGGCCGGGGATCATGGACGTGAGCGGGCGGCCCTGGAACTTGTGCTGCAGCAGAGAGAGCGGCGAGCTGTAGGATTCGGCGCGCGGCTGCAGGAAGCTGGACGAGGGCAGCGAGCTGGGCGCGCCCGCGTCGAAGGCCGCGAAGGCGCGCTTCTTGCCGGCCTGCCAGGACGAGGGCGGCTCGGACGCGTACAGCGGGTTGTCAGCGAACTTGCGGTCGTCGGGCGCCGACAGGCTCATGAGCGTCTCGGCCACTTCGGACTCGATCATGGCGGCGGGATTGCGGTGGCTACGGGCTGGCTGGCTGGAAAGAGCTGCAGAGCGTTCCTCGATCGTAACGATTGCGAAGTGCGCTCGCTCGACCTACGGCTGCGCTCGATCGCGGACCCTGCAGTTTCTCTTGGGCAATGTAGGGTTCCGGAGCGGCACTTGGCCTTTGTATGGAGTACAGTTTTTGCCCCATCAGCCAGCGAAAAGCTCGAAGCGAGCAAAATCCATTTGGCCAATGTATGGCGGCAAGTTCAAGCGCGATGGCCGGTCACCGCCAAGCACTGCGACCACCACGCCCGCGATCAGCGATATGGCGCTGCCGACAGCCTGCAATACAATGCGGCCGACCAAGGAAGTGCTCGCCGGCGCCTTCGCCCAGGCTCGAGCGCACGTGGAGAAGAACTCGGGCGGCCACACGATGGCTGGGGCTAGGGCGTCGATGCCAGAAATGCGCGCAGCCGACCAACGGCCGACGTCGTGCCTCTCGCAGTGAGTGACACCTCCACTCGAAGCTCGCCGCGAGTGCGGTGCTGGCGCAGGCTTGCCAACACCCAGCGGCCAAGGCGCCGGCATCGCCAGCAGTGAGTGAGTGGCAACCGGTTTGACACAAATCTTCAATGCGACGCGCTTCGAATTCGGCTCAGTCTTTGCAAACGGACGGGTACACCTCCCTACCGTTCGTTGGCGGGCCGACATTTACCATCCTACTTGCAACGCCTCGCTTCGTTTTAAGCAACTTGTGACCACTGCAGCGCTCTTCGAATATGGACCAGTGGAAATAGGCAACGTATCGCGCGTTGCATGCGACGCTGGCTAAGGTGGAGAACTCGTCCTTGCTACTGGAGACACTTTCGGCGTCCGCACATCCACCCGGCCTCTCCAACTGCGCTTCGCTGCGAAGCTCGCATTCACGCTTTCGTGCAGCCGTGATACTAACTTACCTCTGGCAATCAGGACAACCACAACACCCGAGGAGCTCGTGCCACAGAGGCATGCATATAGCTCAAAACTTGACGCCATTTCCAGCGATGCGGATAATCGAATTCTTGTCGGAGACGTTGAAGTTGCCTCGCCTCGTTTTTAGACCCCGAATTACAACTTTAGCCGTAAACACGAGCATAAAACATGGAGCCATCTCGAGCCAGTCCATACACAAAGAACGCTTGAAGCGATGGAGACGCCGAGGCTCGAGTCGCCGTCCGACGTGTCGCCCTCGGCGCTCAAGATCGTCCCCGAGGAGTATGTGGACACGCCCAGCAGCAGCGCTACTGCATCCCCCGCCGAGAGCTGCGCTAGTGACGTCGTCAAGCAGCGCAAGTCGTGGGAACGGACGGCCAGCTTCGCAAGTTCTTTTGACAGCTCAGTGGCTAGTGAGTCGCAGTGGGAGGACGACGTGGAAGACGCTGAAGAACAGGGAAATGATGAGGAGCCGGAGGGATCGATTATAGTCGAGAAAAGCTCGAAGACGGCCGTACAGTCGCTGCAGATGCAGACGCTCGTGCGCAGCATGCAGCAGCGTCTGCAAGGACTGCAGCGACTGGTGCAGGAGGCAACACCACTGGAGGAGCCAAGACTTCGAGTTCAGAAACTGAATCATGAGACGGAAGTCACGGAAGGAGACGGACGGGGACCAGCACCTCATAAGAGTATTCGGGTTTCGGACTCACAAGGCAGCGGTGAGGTGCTGATTTGCGAAACTGTGGGTGATACGAATGGTCAGAAGGTGGAAATTGCGGGCCCGAGCGAGGATGTCGGCCCTTTGTCGACGGTGACGCTGCTCGCACACGTGAAGTCGCTGGGAGAGCAGCTGAAATATGTTAAAGTTGAAAACCAGCACCTTCAGGATACAGTGCGCAGGTTAGAAGTGGAAAACGCGCGCCTTCAGGGCCAGGTTGTATTCAACCCTGCGGAGGGCGCGCTGCTTCAGTGTGGTGGTGATAGTTGGGCAATGGAATCAAGACCTGATCGAACATCGAACGCCGACGAGAGCAATGTGAGTGTCGATGGCGGCATTTGCCGCTTGACTCCTGCGATATTTGGAGAACCTTCAGCGTTTGAAATGGTGATGACGGAGGACTTGGAGGTCCTAAAGAACCACGAGCGGTGTCAGCACAAGCTTCATGAACTATGGGATAGTATCCGAACCCTCAGGACGCTCGTAGAAACTTATGAGATTGAACGAGACACCATGAAAATTCAGCGCGACGAAGCTATCGCCGATGCGGAGCGAGCGGATGCCGAAAATGTAAAGCTAGCCTGCAGCAGTAACCCTCAGCGCAAGATCAAGTACCTAGAGCAGGTCAAGAAAGACAACCAGGAGTTACGCCGCAAGAATCGCTCTTTAAACGTGAGGCTCGCCAAACAGGCAGCGAAACTCGTTTGCGAGAAGAATGGCTCCGTGCTGAATGGCGAGGGCGTCGAAGCATCTCGCGACACACTGGACCCTGCGATGCTTGAGGATTCGCTGCGGGAGGAGAGCGACGAACCTTGCTGCGAGCGCACCAGCGAGGCGGTCCTTCGCCGCCTGGTGCGAAGCCGAACAGTTTTTGAGCAGCGTCTCGAGCGACTGCGCTTAGCAAGGCGAGAACTCCCCGACGGCAGCGATAGTAGCGACAGTTCGAGTGATGAATTGGAGCCGCCGCCGGTAGCAACATCAAGCACTCGGTGATCGATGTCATCATTCGTCAAACCAGGCTTCTGCTTGGTGCTGAAGCTGAAGTTCGGATTGCTCACGCGGGCTCAAGCAACAGAAAAGCTATTTATTTTTCATATTTATGTGGTTTAGTCTGAGTGTTGGCGGGCTACGATTCGCCAAAATTCGGTTCAACGAGCCAGTCAATTGGTTAAACCCAAATCTTCGCTTTGGAATTGGTCAAAAATCGGAGCTTGCGCATTTCAAAGCGGTGCCTTCGCTGGCGGCAACCGCACTAAACACAAGAGAAATGGCGGGGACGCCCAAGCTGGCGGCCGACTCGCGCGTCATGGAGGGCCCTAGCGCCGAGCACCTGGACAGCTTCGCGTCTGCTGCCGGCCTGATGCAGCTCAGCTCGGCGGCAGTGGCAGCTGATGCCGCCGACGCGAACAACAGCAGCAGAAACAGCAACAATAACAACAGTAGCGGTAGCGTATCCTCGTCCGCGGATGCGTCACTGCCTCCAGGCTGGCAGCGAATCATCCACGGCTCTGGCTTGCCATGCTACGTGCACGACGGACTGGGCGTCGTCTGCTGGACGAGACCGTATCCGCTGGACGTGGGCGGAGATGGCGCGCTGTCGCAGCCTGAACTGCACCGCCTCGTCAAGCAGCACGTGCCGCCGCTCAGCATTTTCGCACCGACCTCGGACGTTGCTGCGCGGAGGCGGAAGGAGAGTTTGGGCGCGGCGGAGGCGGGAACGGCGTCGCCGTTGCTGCCGGCGCTGACTTGCCAAGAACCGAGTAGCGTAAGGAAGGGTGTTAGTTGCTTTCGAACAGGGAGGCAGCTCCTCTGTTGGGTCTGTAGGTTTGGCAGCGAGACTGAGCGAGGTGTTTTCTGGTTTTGTGGCGACAGGCTCAAGCCAAGAAGCGCAAGCTGGACAACGTGATTAAGGAGCAACGAGTGACGCTAGAGAAGGGATCGGCAAGTGGAAAACAGCAGTCGATGGTGGGTATTTCATTTGCTGCTCTCATCTACTTGAAGGTGCTATTAGACTAGAGACTGAGCCTCTTGTAACATGTATTTTTGTTTTACTTAGAGTTTGGACGAATTCAAGACGCTCCCCATCGGAGATCCACGTGTTCTCCAGGTAGGCAGGCAGGCAGGCGCTCGTACATGCACGAACGTATCTTTGGTGGTTTACATAAAAACAGTGTCATAACACCGATGGGTTCTGTGTAGGCATGCATGGAACTCTCGATCAAGACACCCGCACAAGTTCTTCAAGAGTATCAGAACCGGAATCGCGGCGTGTCCATTAACTACAATACGTTGCCAGTAGAAGGCGAAGGCGTGAAGCTTTTCAAGACAATCGTGACTGCCGGTAGCACGGTTGCAGAGGTAGGAGGGAAGTGTGAACCTTTGTGATCGAGCTGTATTAACAGGTCCTTTTTTGCAGGGTGTTGCTTCGACCAAGAAAATCGCCAAACAGCTAGGAGCTCAGCAGTTGCTAGCTATGCTGCACGAGCGCACAGCCCGGCAGTACTACGAAGTCGCCGAAATGTACAACAGCTCTTTAAAGGGCCAGCCGATAATTGCCGAGTCTTCCACGTATGGACCAGCAACGCCACTACGCAATGACCCTGCGAGAGGTGCAAGAGGTAATGCAGACCCTCGGCAGCAGCGTTCTACGGTGCCTAACCGGATGCGACGGGGTCGCCGAACTCCCCCCCATCAGGAATTTGATGTTGGTGGAGGTTATCGCGAATATGAACGAGCAAATGTGCCTTCTCACTGGAGTGGATACAGCCAGCAGTCAATGCAGAATTTACCAGGCCCGTGGAGTGGAGACATGCAGCAAGGTGAGGTCGGAATGGACAGTGCTGGACCCGAGCGTGTGGTGGAGTATACCACCACACCGGCCATGAACGCACAAGGAGCCTACGGTGGCGGTCAGTACTACAACAATACCAACGTTGGCGGGAATACATGGGGCGGCTACCCCAATGTCAACCACCCAGCACCTCAGCCTAATTTCTCTGGGGTTTACACTCAGCAGTACAACGGCGGCTACAGCGAAGCTCAGCCACCGCTTGGAAACAGGCCGTACGGGTACAACAATTATCACTCGCGCTCGTCGGACCGTCCAAACACCTCGACGCCAATTGAAAAGGTCACGGTACGTGCCTGATCTGGTCAAACAGACTCAAGCTTGCTCTTCGTCTGAGCTGTTGAAGCGCGCTGCTCCCCTGTTTGGTTCTGCAGTGCGCCTGAAGAGCGCTTACGGACTGCATGATACTAACGCTGGCATTCTGTTTTTGTGCTGTGGCGCAGGCCAATTTACGCAACCAGATGTCGAACCAGTGATCGAGTCGACTAGCTACTGTACAGGAACGGCTTTGGGCAAGGTGGAGCAGGACGGAGTGCTTTTGCAGCTGAGGTGCCTGTTGAGAAGGATGGAGTATGATAGTTTAGTTCGCACCGCAAGCTTCGCTCGCTGATAAACGCAGTATTTATGCCGTCCGAGGCTGGTTGGTCTTAATTTTTCGTTGCTTTCGTAGTGGAGACGCTGATTCTCTGTTCGTCAGGTGGTGGGTTCCACTTGATGCACTCGGAGTCCAAGCAGCATTTTAGCGCCACTCAGTGTAACGTTGCCATGTTATCCTACACTGTACTGAGCCGCTACATCTATCTCTTTAATACTGGATATCGAAGAAATGATGCAGGAATGCAATCCGTTTGCTAAGCAGTTTCTTAGCATGGGGGAGCAAGTACGAGCGCTCAGAACGGAAAACCTGGTGGACGTAGTGTTTAACCTTCACGCGGATACCCGACACCCGGGAACGCACAATTTGCCAGTGGTTTCGGAAGTGGCTGCAACTATGGTGGAGGACGGCAACTTGGCCAGACCCCGGGATATACTTCTGCGCACGCGGGACCACGGCCTTATGCGGCTTTTCGAGACAAAGCCGATGTACGACCCTCTCCAATATCCTCTATTGCTACCATGTGGGGAGTTCGGTTGGACCTATACAGACACGTACGCCGGAGGAAGCGTCCGCCGCAACAAAACACAAATGTCGCTTCGAGAACACGTGGCGTATCGTCTGCACCAAAAGGTAGATGACCAATCCG
>KV743370.1:0-20951 GCA_000468175.2 Phytophthora cryptogea
CCGGGGTACACGGGGGTACGTCCGTTACAGAATTGCATGTCACATACGAATTTCAACCAATCCACATCGGTCTGCGAGTTGAAATTGCCCAACATGGCTACACTAGGGCATCACATCCGATCTTCTCCATGGTGCTCTCCTTCGTGGCGCCGTTCCTGCTCCTGGGCGTGTGCGATGCCTTCTCTCCGTCCGTATACGACGCCACCATCTCCGACCTCTCCATGCAACCGCCAGGCGACTTCGACATGTACATTCTGGCGCAAAGCTGGCAGCCCGCCTTCTGTCACCTCAAAGAGTCGCAGTATCCCGGCTGCAGAGCTCCTCAAAGCTATTGGCGCTCGCACTTGACGCTCCACGGGCTGTGGCCCGAACTTTCAGGCAGTGAACCGCCCAGCTTCTGCTCAGGCGAAGCTTTCGACGCCGCCAAGATCGAGCGGGAGCTGGGCATCGACACGCTGCACCAGTTCTGGCCCGACGTCAAGTACAGCGAGGCGTCTCCGCAGTACGCCGACTTCTGGAAGCACGAGTGGACGCGCCACGGCACGTGCTCGGGGCTGGAACAGGTCGCGTACTTCACGCACGCCATCGACCTGGAGCGCAACGAGACGCTGGCGCCCACGCCGCAGCTCGTGCAGGACAATGTCGGCGGACAGGTGGACGCCTCCAAGCTGCGCGCCGCCTTCGGGGACGCCGCGCTCAAGTGCCAGTACACTCAGGACGGCAGCAACGGCAAGCACGCCATGTTCTCGCAGGTCTTCACGTGCTGGCAGAAGGACGCGCACAACGTGCCGACGCAGCGCTGCGCCTGCCCGCCGCATATTCACTCGGAAGACACGTGCGGCAAGGCCAGCGTGGCCATCCCGGCCTTTCCAAGTGGCGACTAGCAAGGCGAAGTGCGAGTCACGGACGCTGACTACTTCACGACAATCAGGTCCACGAGTGCACGATGTATATCCGCTCCACTTGAGGTGGAGCGTTGGGCTAAACAGTGTATCCGCTTGCAACCAGTTTGCTTTTGGCGTACGTTTTGATTGCAGCGAGGCCACCTGGAGTCGGGGCACAGCACGCCACCTCCAGCGTCTCATTGAGTTGATTTCTTGTCTTCCGTGACGATAGCTCGTTGCTCGACTGTCTGCAGGTGTATCTCGCGGATTGAAGTTGCAAGCCGATTGCTGGGCTGGGTGGTCATGGTTGAGGTCACGCGGTTGATGCTTGCCGTGTTGCCGATCGGGTGGCTGTAAACGGCGGGAACGGAAGAGGTGCTCGACTTCTTCTGGTGGTAGAGTCAATGCCTGTAGACGCGCGCTCGAAACGCAAGTGAAGCCGGGTTGGATGAAGGCTTGAAAGTGGGCTTTTATCATTACCATTGGTTGATCGTACACTACTTGGTGTCGCTAACTTATCTACTATAACCACCAGACAGAACACACAGCTCGGGGGTCTGTAGCTCTCCAGACCCTCGTCTAGCCTAGCACATGGAGGCTCGTACCAGCGATACACGCAGTGGGGGCAGTACTGCTGCCGACGTAGACAGTGTCACGGGGGACACGCTGCGTTGCTGGGTCGAGTACGTCGTACGACGAGAGACGTCGTCAGAGACCGTCAGCTTCGGTAGCTTGCACATCACGGGCGTCGTGGCCGTGGTGGCGGCGGCATTGGCCGCCGAAGCGTACCGAGAGCTGAAGAGCGTCGGCGTGGCCTGACGCTGGAAGTGGTAGAAAATCGTGGGCTCGGTGAGCTCCACGGACGCCGGGTAGGCTTGCTGTTGAGCCTGGACAACGTCCTCGTAGCTGCGTTTGCGGCTGAGTGACGACGTCGTCTTGGGGCTGCTATGCGTCTTGGTCGAGTGGGTGGGGCTGTCCTTGAGCGCGCCGCTGCTGGCGGCTTCGAGCGCCTGCTCCTCCTCCTCGATACTCTGGATGAATGCTTGACGGAGACTAGTGAGGTGCCGCGCCGCGTTCTCCTTGGAGTGCGCGGCGGCAGGAGAGTCCTGTGCGCACGGGTAGTAGGCGCGTCGGCCGATCTTGGGGTTGATCTTAATGCCGGCGAAGACGGAGCCCGGCAGCAGCTTTTTCGAGATGCGCATGGGGTCGCAGTGGAGCTGCTGTGCCAAGTACCCGCGCAGGGTGGTGCCGTACTGGATGGCCAAGAGGCCGTCACAGAAGTACGAGATGGTGGCCGCGGCGTAGTCCTCCTCGGCCCGCGTCCACTTGCCGCGGCGCAGCGGGCCGGACAGCGTGAGGTCCACGGTAGTGGCGGAAGGCGCCGGCAGCGGCACGGCCTGCTGCTGCTGCTGCAGGAAGTGCTGCGGCGAGTACTGCTGCGACTGCGACAGTGGGAAGTGCTGGTTAAGCTGCGCGTGGAGCTGGCGCGGCGCGCGCAGCGGCGGCAGCCCTGGGAGCTGCGAGAGCGAAGGCAGGTGGGTCAGCGGCATCTTGAAGTGAGGGCTGCTCGGCCAATTCGCAAATGAAGCTCTGAGCTCATGGACGCAGCCCAATCCTTCCCGTCACTCTGGCAGGTGGGGTAGCAGAAGACGCAGAGTCTGACGACTTGTCTTGCTGAAAGGAGGGCGACAAAATCGTTGAGGATATGCCATCGGCCGAGTGATCTGCAGGCCCGCTTTTGACCGGCACTTGACGCCGCCCGGCCTTATGGTGAGGCTGGTCTCTTGGGTTTAGCAGATCCGGAGACCGGCACGGGCCGCGGCCGGGTGGCGAAATTCGCCAGTTGGTCCTTGCCGACACGAACATGCAAGTCGCAGTGCCCCTACCAATGCTGGAGCTGCTGGTGGGAGGCATCCACGCATGCATCTCGCCTTGTTCGAATAGGAACGGCGGCCCGATGGACTTGAGCCCATTACCAGCACGCCCGAGCCAAAACAGCTTGCGAGGCGGAAGGCAAGGCGTTAGATCCAGCGCTGTGTCCTCGGTCTCTTCTGTGCTGAAAGTCTCTCGCACTCCGATCTCCTTGGAAAGCCCCCGCGCGACAGCTCGACGGCGCGGTCGTGCCTCATTCACTTCGCCAAGTCGACGACCAAGCGCTTTGTCTTGTCGAGCGCCGAGAATTTGCCCACATTTCAGGGGTTAAAGCTTAACGCACACCACGGCCGTGATGACCAAGACCCAATGGCTGCAAAGGTGCGCAGTGGATCACCAGAAAAATCGTAGGCCTCGGCCGAACCAGAACCTACTTCATTCCTTCGCACGCAAGGCGAGCTTGTCACGAGTCAGGCGTGGCGTGGCTCGACCCGAGCGCTGCGGGCCACGCTGCTCATTGGCATTACATGAAAGACTTGGACTGCGCGCGCTCGTAGAAGCTCGGCCGTTAACTCACGCGAGCGCCACGCTGGACGCGTAGTCACGAGATGTGCACCCAGTCGGTCTTAGTCCGTGCAGAGATTCACTTCGCTTGCGGACGCCGCAACGTTGGACGGATTCGAGGAGAAAGCGGCGGCAGTCAATCGGAGGCCACTTGAGCTCGCTGCTCATGCTCGTGATTGTGTGCCACGAAAGCACATCACGAAGGACTTTCCGACGACGACAAAGGTGCAAACGCTTGCTTGCATGGTCAAGTGGAGCGTCCGTGCTCTGGCAAAGGGTCTCCGGGGACCTCGTTGTTGGGTGGATCGCAGCGCAGCAGAGGAGACTCTGCAAGCGCTTCGAGACATGCGGGCGGCCAGGCTCTCACCGTGATAAAGCAACAATCGCTGGCGCCGGTGCTGGTTCCTCGAGGTCCACAGCACAGCACGCCCCCGAAGATTCATATCGCAAGCTTTGACTGCAGTATGAGTATCAGTCGGCCTGATTGTCGGAGGACGCTCGATGAGACCGAGTCACTCCTGACACGGCGGATAAGAACGACGTTGCAAACAGGTTGCAAGCCAGCGCGCTGCCTTCGCTTCCGCCTCAGCAGAGAGCGCTGGGTTGCCACGAACGAAAGGCGTGCCTGATCGCACGTCAAAAAGGCGGGGCGCCGCCGCAGTAATGCCCTGTGGCTCAACTCGTGTGCACCCGCGCTGTTGAGCACGCGGACACAGCGCGCGATGGCAGACTACCGCGTCGGATTTGAACAGGATGTGGCGTCTGCCAGCTCTCGAGCCGGTCTAACTTGGAAAGCAGGCGGCGCACTCATCGGGAGTACTTGAAGGTGCTCATGGGCAGGATGGTGTTTGAAGTTGCATCCGTTGTTGACGAGCCAGCAATTGGCTCGTTTAGAGACGACGTCCAGCTCTCGATGAGATGTCGGACGCCGAGACCGGAGCTCCATCCTCCAAACGCAACTCGACTAGCACGAGATCGACTCTGACCACATCTTCAGTTGTAGCCACGTCCTGCGTAGCACATGCTGGGCAGCTTAAGCTCACCTCGTGTTCACGGCTCTGCAAAGGTGCCGCCGCAGCCAGAATCCGCTTCAACAAGCGTCGAGATCCACTTGGACGTGAGGCTGTTTCCATCTCATCGCATTGCCATCTCGTGGACGGCAAACAGTTTGCGCTAGCAATCGTACGGCAGGCGTCTAGCAATCATCAGCTGCATGTACCATGACTTCGGTCAGACAACTGCAATGCACTTGCACTGGTCTGACAAGCACTGCACTATCCGCTGCTGGTGAGAGCGTGGCAACTCGGACTCGCAATCGAGTTCTTCTCCACCAAAACGATTGTAGAGACGAGTGTGAGCTCCTCCTCGAAAGCGGACGCAGTGTCACCATTCCCGAGCCAAGTTGACGTGACATTGTCCACGATGCTTGACGTGAGGCCAGAGTCTCCACCAAAACGCGACCTACAGCAGAGCTGAGCACCCAGCACCACCACTGAATCAAGTGGTTCCGCTGCTGTGGTCCTCGCCACGAGAGACCAGAACAACTTGACACTTTGCCGTGGCGTCGCGAAGACGCAGTGGGTCAACTGGGACTGGAGCAGCGAAAGCAAGTGCTCGACATGACACTAAGGCCAGCGCATTCTTCGCCAAAACGAATGCACCCACCCGCCTTCAAATCATTTCGCGTCTTTGGCAGTGAGGATGGCTGTTGTCTTCGCATCGTGCTAGTCGTTAGTGGCCAGTGAGAGTGAACTTGTGTTGACGGCGTAGCATGGTGAAAGGTTGACGTCCGGGTGTCCAGGCCACTGAAATGTGGTGAGATCGAGTCAAACGTAGCAGCGTTGAAGCTGTAGCAGTAGAATCCCAGGGAAGCGAGTAATGGCTACCATGCACAATTGCAGAGGGGAAGACATCGACAAAGTTCTGGCTGCTTCTGCACTTGGAAGGCGAGCGCTTTCGTTGTGACTATCCACTTCCTGCAGAAAGAATCTTTGATAGTGCTTGAAGGCAATGCATCTCCACCCAATTCATTTGCTTTGATCCATCTGTGTCGCTACAAACCAAAGCTTCTTGTCACCTACACGAAAGTTCCAGCTCAAAAAGCTCAACGTCCATAAAGTTCATGCAAACTTGCGGCTGTGGTGATCAAAACCTCTTAGCTACGTCCACCTTGTGAGTGCTCCGATGCCTTCGACTCCAATAATGCCATCAGTCCTTCACCCAATTGCTCCCAGCTCGAGTGCAGATCGTTGCCCACTTGTGTCCACAGTCTCTGAAAATCGACAGCACTCACTTGCCCAGCACTTGGTGCTTGGATCGGAGACGCTTGTTCCGGAGACGTATCATCGCTTGAGACTCGAGCTCTACTTTGGCTTCGACTGCGAGCAGGTGTACGACCTGCAGAAGACCGACCTCGGTCTTGAACTTTGCTGAAGCTTTCACTCAAGTTGCGAGCAGGACCCACTCGAGCTCGCACATCCGACTTTGCGGTTGTTTTCAGCCCATGTGAAGGACGCATTGTCTCGTCATCGTCTTGGGTCTCCGCAGTTTGCTCTTCCGTAGCTTCGGACGAGTCCGACGGCACACACTCCTCGTGCGCTAACAATTGTCGTTCTTCCTTTGTCAATCGTTTGGACACGATGTGCGTGTTTGGCTGACTCAACATGTCGTCATGTGCAGGCAGCCACAAGTCATCGCCGTCCACCTGGACGTGCACCCGCAGACCAAAACCGTCTTGGTCGCTTTCGTCCAGTTCATTCGAGGCACTGGGACCAACCTCCAACACGGTGGCATTTCGCCACTTTGGATGTTGGCGACGCGGCACCTGAATACCAACTTGGACCACATCGTGCACTTGAAGCGCACTACGCCACTTCACAACGTGTGAATGGGGTGACGCAATTCGTCGTGAAACACGGGGGATCCATTCGTCAAACCGCGATTCCCAGCCACGATAATGGACGTGCACTTTGTTCCGGCGTGCAGCAAGCACTCGCGCCTCGCACCACGTTTTCATGGTATCATTGGCGTCCAGCAAGTCACCACGCACCAAATTCGTGCGCCATTGCAACTCGGCGTTTTGACTTGGCCAACCGAACTCTCCAGAGCCTTGAGACCGCTGCTCAACCAGAATTTCGTGTAGTCTTGCAATACCAGTTGCAGTCTCACTTCGGTTGTCGAGACGGAGACCACCAAGTTTGATGCCCAACATGGCACCGAGTCCAAGACCCGAACGCTCGTCTTCAATTTGTTCATCGCCGTCAACGTCGCTCGATTCTTCTTCACTGCTTTCTTCTTCTTCTCGGGCCTGACGTTTCTTCGCTCGAGGCTTCAGTCTCAGCGACGACGAAGCTCCACGTGAACGCTTTACCATTCTTTCAATGGGTGTCCACTCCAGTTCCTCGTCTACAACGCGGCACTTGCGATAGCACACACGAACTTGGTCAAATATCGCCGAAGACGGATTGGAAGCTGCACCGATGCAGTTCAGTAGCTGAGGAACGTAGCGGCGGAAGTTGTCCGGAGCAGATAACCACACTTCACTGAGCAATTGGCCGAGAGTGTGCGCTCGACTGCCTAGGATCACTACAACTTGGTTCGCTTCATCCACAAGCTCTTTCGGTTCAGTGTCTTCGTTGTTCCAGTACGATATCTACACAAAAACATTCAAAGTGATAAAGTTGGTCATAGTTTTGTTGTTGCAAGTGTACAAAAGTTCAAAGCTTACCTTGAAAGCGAACGGATGTGCTTCGATCTGTAGTTCTCGATCGCTTCGCTGGTAAATGACTTCGCGGCGGATCACCCAGTCGAAATCGAGTTCGCGGGCGATCACTTCCCACGAGGCCTCCGGGACGAACTCAAAGTCCGTCCCCTCCTCGAGTTTCGGCTTCAACAGCGCCACATTTCGTACCTTTGAGCTCAATTCCTTGTCGATCAAAGTGTCGTTGCGGACGCTGGAGGCATCTTTTGGTTTTCTGCAAGCTTGAAAGTCTTGCCACCAAGACATTGAGACTGCGTACCAGAGATCTCCTTCTTCCAGCTTGGCGTCACTCAAGTCTTTAGCTTGCATAATTGCTGTCTTTTTGGTAGGCATCTTGTACAGGGTAAATTGAGTTGTGTGAGCTTGCAAGACCCCGTTAGTTTTCTTCATCATCGACTCGTCCCAGACCACGTACCTGGTCTCGATAATGCGAGTGCACTTCAACAAGAACGTTGGGTAGTCAACTTGCTTTTCATAACGTACAAATACCTACAAGTATCTGCTTCTACGTGTCGAGTTGCGTGAGTAGTGCGACGCCGCGCCTTATCCAATGTTTCTGTCGGTGTTGCTCACTCATGGGCAATCGTACAGACATGACGAAGTTCGTGGAGTGGCCGGTAGTAGATAATGTTCCTTGGCGCTTGGAAGTCTTGTACACTGGGCAGAGATACACATGTGCAGTTCCTTTCGGGTCCGTGTCTTCAATGGTCTCGATCTGGTCTCGAGCCTTGGGCAGCAGATGAAGAACCGGCAAAGGCACATACAACTCGCGCGGCTTGGATTCGGCAAGTGTATGGGTCTTGGCATCCCAGCGTGCACCTTCAAGAAAGAGTCCATCGACGTACGCACCATCTTCTGCTGGTGTCGTAAGCTCCGATGCAGGTTGGGCCAGCACCACCATGTCGTAGCCCACTTGATCGATTGGTAGTTTGTGTTTTCGAGCGTAGTTCTGCTGGGTTCCGGTGATGAATGCCTGCGTGAAGAAGAACCCCGAGATCCAGTACACGGGAGGCGCAGCACCGCGCGTTAACCAGTTCTGCAAGAAAGCCAAGCGTGCCAAGAAGTCCGTGACCCAACTACCTAGTGGTTTGAGCGACGGGTATGCAACTGCGGACCAACGCGCTGGTACATGACCATTTACCATGCTATTGCCCATAGCTTCGAGCTCAGCAGACATGACCACAAGGCCCTTGATAGCCTTCTGAATCTCCACTAGTGAGACTTGTAGCAGTGCCAACAACCGATTGAAGCGTCCGAGTTCCTGCGTTAACACCGTGTTCATGGACTCGGAATACGACACTGGGAACGCGAGCTCAGCCTTCTCGATATCAAACAGAGGTGGCAATTTGGCCGCGATATCACGCGCTGTTTCATCCAGCACATCGTCCCAAGACTTGACGGCTCCACCACCTCCAGAAGCACCTCGTGGCTGCAGTGACAATGCCGATTCCAGCAGCAAATTGGTTTCGGCGATGGCAGTGGAGATATTGGCGTTGTCGTGCAAGCCGAAGACTTCCGGACCTTCGTTCATGGGTAGCTGGTCAATGTAGTTTAGGAAGACCGACAGTGAACCTTCCGCTGGTGGCGCGTAGTATAAACCTGAAGGCGAAAACGCGTAGCTGTCTGATAGAATCTCGCGCGTGTAAAAGTCTGAAAGAATGGTGATCAGACATCGTCGATCTTTGTCGTCCGTGACTCGACCACCGTAGTTGCATTCGCCAGCGAGATACGCCAACGCAGCGTACGGAATCGGGTCATCTGTCTGTAGATCATCGAGCGAAATCTTGAGTTGGTCCTTGGAGATGGCCAAATCGGACGATGAGAACACGTAGCTGATGTTCCAGCCCAAAGGGCCGAACTTGGTCCGCTCACGCACCACAGCGTGGAAGAAGCAGAGCCCGAAAAGTAGTTTCTTGAATTCACGAGGTCGTCGACAGCTAGCTACCCAACTTTCATCAATAGTCAAGTAGGACCCCTTTAAGTTTGCGCGCATACCTTTCGGAGGTTCGTTGGTCATTTTCACGCCATGCTGAAGAATGTACGACGGGAAGGCTCGTGTTGGTTCACTCGTCAACCACAAGCGGAAGCTCGCGTGCACTCGATCAGGTGTGATCTCCTCACAAATCTTCTCCAGAGTAGGCAACCAACTTACAGACAAGTGGCAATTCTGCAAACACACCCACGTTCCGTTGTCGATGGCCTCCGCGATAGCATTTTCAGCGAGAGGTCCTTGGCCTTGGCCTAGTGAAATGGCCACGAATTTCTTGTTGAACCCCAACTCGGCCGCTAGTTTGAGCAATTCCGACATGGGATCTGCTCCTGGCGTGAGCACGAAAATGAGCGGCGTTGAGCAATTCGAGTCGTCGAAGCCAGCTTTCAGATCAAATGGCTGTGGCTCGATGAAGCGCTGCCCCATTTCGGTCGCTACGAATGACATGACGGCTGGAATCACCTTGTCCGGTCTCAAGCAACGAAGCACAATGATCTGTTGAAATGCATCCAGCGAAGCCACAGAAGCAATATTCATCAAGGTCTCCGCTGGATCAGTTGAGTTGTAAGCCACTTCCCAAAGCTCCAGCTCCATCGCGAAGGCATCACTAAAACCCATAAATGAAGGCAGTGCATCGAGGCTGACTATGTTGGCCCAAGTTTTGTCATTGAGCCACCCTTCCGAGCCAATTGGCTTTGGCTTTTGCAAGTCCATCTGCGTGTTACCCGTGAAAAAGTAGCGCAGATCCCCACTGTCAATCGTACCATTCCCTACGAGGATCTTAATTGCCAAGAGGAAGGCGAACAGTAGTTTGTCTTTCTCGAAAAGAGACCGACACACGTTCTGGTACAAAATGAACGTGAACGCATCGTTCAGATTGTCGAGTCGGGTCGCAAGTACCGAGGAGCTCTCTGCTCTGCTGATGGAGAAGACAAAGAGGTTAATGAACCACTCGAGAGCGTACTGGTACATTGGGTCAATCACAGTGAGGTCGGCGATACAGAAGAAGAGTTGAGACGCTCGGAACGCTACTGGTAAGTACCCTTGACGCTTTTCAGCGATCATTTGCTGCGTCACTGCAGCTTCACGAACTTTCTCCTCAATCTTGTTAGCCGTGATTTTGGAGGCACCAAGTGTCTCGATCAAGCGTTCGTCGTCCAGGATGTTACCCTTAGCAGTCTGGAGGAGATACAAGATTTGGTCTTCGATCTCTTTCAACGTCTTCTTGTTAGCAGCATCTTCGAGCACCAACTTCTCTCGCTGCTGCTCTAGTACAGGTTCCTCTTTCGCAACCACAATACCCAGCATTTGGTCTTGTAGACCTTCTTCAGTGGCCATAAAATTCAAGAGATTGACTTTCACACATGTCTCCGGCGGGTAGTGTGGGTTTCGTAGCTTGGTTGTCATGTACAGACGGAAGTTGGCGTCGTACTCGACCGTATTGTCACCCAAACGAATGGTAGCCACACCGCCAGACTTCACTACTTGCTTCAGTAGAACTGGTTCCAGCATGGGGTCAATCGCTTCCGGCATATTCTCAATGAGCACAGCAGCTCCGATCATGATCGAGTTCTCGAGCATTCGTACAAAACCAGCTTGGGACTGTTTGACCACTTTGAGATTGTTGCTCTCCTCCATGTTCTTGACCCATCGGTTGGCTTGGCCTTGCGGGTCAATCATCAATGGCCACCGATTGCTGCGCTGTAGCATGATGGCATTGTCGATCGAGAACGAATCGTTCGGAAGTTTTGCAATCGTCCACGCACGGATCTGCACAGCTTCGCCCAGTGTTTCAGTTAATGTGAAAGTCTTTGAACACGTAATGGATTGCTTCGTGAGCTCCGTACACCACTGATCTACAGCGCGGTCACGATAAATGCTCGTAAACGCACCAAGGTAGGCGATCACGCCCGATGCCAGCATAATATCACCCACGACATTGTCGTACACGATCTGCAACTGGGCCGACATATCACTCCAACGAGCTTTCTCACCTCCTAGACCACCGATAAGCTGCGTAGCTCGAGTGAGTTTCTTAGAGCAGTCGTCGACCTGGAACTCAAGATCACTTTTCTTCTTGTAGGCAGCAGCGAGATCCTCTTCGAGCCTTGCCACCTTATCCAGCACCACTTGCAGTGCATCTTGCTTGACTTTGAGCTCACTTTGAGCCTTTTCAAGTGCCAATGTAGCAGCTTTTAGTGCTTCACGCTTAGGCGCAACCACCTTCGCCACACGATCATAAACAACCATAGCGTGGACCCAGCTGCAAAGTCCTGAAGCTGCTACAGACGCCTTGCGGATTTTTTCCGCCTGAAAGTCTGGATTCGCTGCGTACGGGCGAACTTTGTCCATAGCTTCCACCGGGATGTTGTCTTTGTCATACTCCAGCAAATTCTGCAAGAAGCGGGTGTCGCCCAGCAAAGTTTTCTGAGCTGGTCCCCAGTAGTCATCCACCTTCTTGGTGCCTCCTGCTGGGTCTTTCACCTTGACTGGAGGCACTCGCATCATGATACACACTGCTTCCATCACCAGTTTGACACCGTCAGGAGGCTTCTTCATAGCCTTAATCTCCGTGATATCTCCTTTCGTCAGCGTCTGCAGCGCTTTCACTGCATTTTCCAGTGCTGGAATGGCTTCTGCTAGTTCTGCTTCACAACTTTCCTTGATACCGTTTGCCTCCGCGGCTTGTTCATTGCACAATTTTTCCTCAGCACCAACGATGTCTTTCGTAGCGTTGGCATCCTTTTGCTCGCGTGAAATGGTCTCTAACAATGCGTCGGTCTCGATAGTAGCGACCTTCAGTAGAGGTTGCAGCGCCTCCAACTCCACCTGCATTTTCTCCACTTGCTCAGCCGTCTCCATTAACTTGGTAAGTCCATTATCGTACCGCTGCTTCATAGTCATCACTTCCACGCGCTTGTTATTCAGCAACTTCTTGAACGTATTGAGCAGCTCGAGATACGACGTTGGGGTGACGTAGTAGTATCGACGTAGTGATTGTAGGAAATCTCGCGTAAGTGCACTCACACTCTCCTGCATTCCAACACACACATCTACGATACCAACCTTCACTTGAGCCGGCAATTCAATATCCACCAGGAAGTAGTCGGCCACGGAGCGAAGTGCTTCATCCGGCCATTCAGCAAACCAATCGATAGTACAACAATTTACCAGGGACGGGAACATGCGTAGTCGACGTCGGAAAGCTTCGCCAATAGGTGACAGCGCTAACACAATGTGCAAATTAGTACGACACCGACCTACAAAAAAATTGTACAGCTCTGCGCTGTTTCCAGCATTCACACCGGACGCTGTGGCCGCAGGTTCCAGTGCCTCGTTCATCTGAACTAGTTCGTCGTTGGCCCACAGGTTCGCCACCTCACCAGTGTTCAAAAGTCCATTGATGTCTTCGAGATATCCCTCCTCCACGATCTGCGTGTCGGAAAACAGGAAGACGGTCGGCTGATTGTTCAGACCACTGAGCTGCAGCACCTTCTTAATGTCGTTGCGCCACTCAGTCCTCGAGTACGACTTGGAAATCTCAATCTGGAAAAGTTTGTACTCGGCCATGAACACCGCTAGCGTGGTTAGACTTTTGCGTCCGCTGCCACCGACACCGACAAGTAACGCGTTGCCCAGCGGCTGATGAATCACGCGCGAAATACGCGCGACGTGCTCGATAGCGTTCTGGAACAACACTAACCGCATCGGTGCTGCACTCATATTGTTGTAGTCTTCTAGGAACACTTGCATTGCATTCTGGAGTTTGTCGCGATCCCGGAGCTCGGCATAATTTCTGCCACCGTTCTTGCTGTCACCTCCACCAAAGTTCCCGTAAATCAACGTGGCGTTGGGCCCTCGTACATCTGTAGATGCGTATTGGAGATCGAAGTGCAGTTTTACAGTTTTCGCAAGGATGTCAGCAAACCACGCACGATCCTTATCATCGATAAGACGGTCCGAGAACACTCGAAGACATTCATGACTCCACAGACGCACAAAGTCCTTGCCGTCTTTAATGGTATCACTTGAAGCCTGCGCTACGCCTTGGAAAACTTTCGACAAGTCACGCAAGTTGAAAGTATAGTGCGACTTGGCTGGCGTGGGCAGCAAAGCCTGCGAAATCGTGTTGTAAATGTCAATGGTGGCACTAACCACCGCGCCTCCGAGTTGTTTAACAGCTTGTGGGAAGTTGAGCAAGAACCAGTCAGTGATTCGAGTGAAAATCGCTCTTAGAGACTCGTTATCGAACGGCACGAAGTTGATGAGGTTGAAATACCGCACATATCGCTGCGTGATGCGAGTGCGGCCTCCACCAGGAGGACCCATAGCAGCGATGAATTGAATATCCACGAGCTGTGTGAACGAATTGTCCTTGCGGTTGTACCAACCTCCGTGACCCATCCACTGACGCAGAATTTCAATCGGTGGTTGAGCCCCGTAGGTCTCTTTGGCCGGCATATTGAGGTCATCCACGAACACTACGCAACTTTGACCAAGAGGAGGACCCAACACCCCCTTCCGACGCTTGTCTAGCTTGGCTTCAATCAAATCTTGAGTTTGGTTAGCACTTGTTTGAGCCGAGAAGTTTAGAAAAATGGATGGAGCAAACTTGGGTGCTGCATCGCTGGTACCTGGTGGGTCATTGAGCCCACTAAGCAATTTCTTCTTGATGGACACAGACTTACCAGTACCTGTATCACCAGTGCAAAGCACATGAAAGTGGTGACGAATGAGTGTGTCTAGCAACCAGGCATTGCGTTCAGAATCAATTGTAGGCACCAGCACTTGAGTGAATTGGGCATCTCGGGGGATGACAAACGCCCCACCACCGGAAACCTCCATCCAATTGACCCAGACACTGCGTCTTGTATCAAAGCGATAGTCGTACACAAGTCCTTCTTCTGGGATTGATAACATAGCAGCTCGATCAGGATGGAGCACGTAGGACGGAGATTTGGCAACAAAGTCTTTAAAGTAGAGCAGTGAAGGTGAAATCGGTACCCCCATTTCATCCTCCGCTAGTGTCTCGCTTTCTTCGGTGTGCATATCGGCCGTCACAACAGCCACAGCCAGCTCAGCTGACAGGAAGTCACGCATGTAGCGATCGAAAATACGACGCGACTTGGTGTCGATGCAAGCACCAATTGACCAAATGACTGCTTTCACCAGTACACACTCGAGAATCCGCTGGGCGTCAGCCGCAGTAGGAACAGAAGATGTAGCTGCAGCAGGTGTAGTTCCATCAGTTGGAGGATCAGGAAAACCATCACGGAGAGCACATTCAAACAGACGTAGTAATGAGGCTGCATGCTCTAGGAAAGTCACGGGTGTTGGTACTGTGCAGTGCTTGTCGACAAAGTACAACATGGGCGGCACAATCCAACGGAACGATTCCTCGAGATACTCGACGTGAGACGCGAAAGCCACAGGCAAACGGGTATTCAGCCAAGTCCGAACTAGCACTTCCCACCCGAGCACCTTTGCCTCCAAGAACACCATGCCGACACGTGAGACTGTAGCAGGCGAGGCCTCTTCCAAGTCTTCTGTCTCGAACACCATCCGCATTCGATCCGTCATCTTCACGATCTCTCCGCTCATGAGGCACAGCTTCTTGTTATCGTCTAGCACGGTGTTCATGTTTTCAATCCAGACTGCATCCACGGGGCCATCAAACATGACCCATTGCAACTCCGGACTTGTGTCACGAGCACAATTTCGATACGTGCACGCAAGAACACCATCGGACCATTCATGAGTGTTCTCGTCAAAGTTCCCGTAAAGCTGGCCGCTCGTGATAGCCTTCGGGTTCATCGTGTGAATATTCACGCGCTGTTGCAACGTTGCGGCTCTTTTGGTGCCGTTTTCCTCTTGTAACACGAGTTCCTCTTCATAGCACGACGTCATAGCTGTGGCCAGGGAGTGCACCACGCACGTTTTTCCCGAACCGGTTGTACCAACAATCATTAAACCGTGTCGAACTTGCACTGTTTCGTAGAACTGCACCACCTTCATTTTGAATTCCGGTTTGCACTCCAGCGGAATGTTCACATCCGGTACGATCGCGATGCCATGGACACTAGTTTCATCGATATGCCGCAATAGAGCCCCATGATCTGGTTGTGGAAGTAGCACATCGGGGAACAAGTCCGACGTGATGCCCCGGAAAAGCGGTAAGTCGTCTGTAGTGAACTTGGGGAGGTTCACGTCTTGAACCGAACGCAGCACAATTTTGTCCTCCGTCCAGAACGGATCATTACCAAGTTGTTGTCGCAATGCACCGGTGGCCACAAGAATCGAGTTCACCGCTCGCATGCCGTAGTCATAGTGTTTCTGCGATGATAACTGCTCCGAAGCAAGTTGCAACACTTGAGTGAGTTTGCGAGCGTTGCTGCGAGCTTGAGCAAACCCGAAAGAGTAAAGTCGAATTTCAGAGATCAACGCGTAGTCGGGCACCATCATAGCACACGGCCGGAAAAGAGCTTTGAGATTGTCCGGTAGTTCGGCGCGACCCGCGTAACCAGGATTCATGGTGATGAACACGTTGGCACTGGCATTTAACTTGATGAACGTTCCTTCAAACAGGAACTTGTCCACGCCTGCTTTCTTGCCTTCATTGATTGTCAGAATCTGCTGCGCAATGACAGACAACACCTCAATGTTGATGCGATTGAACTCATCGAAGCAACACCAGGAACCACAACCGGCTAAACCCTTGAAGAACTTTGCCATAGCAAGGTAGTCTAACCCGTCAGAGCAGTTGAAGACAACGCACTGGATGGCGATCGCCTTACTCAAATCCTTCACCGTCTCCGTTTTACCAGTTCCTGCAGGTCCTTCAGGCGCGCCTCCATACATTAAATCCACAGCCCCCATCATGGTACGATAGCACCGATCTGTAAGCGGCGTGATCACAAGACGCATGGTGTTTCCGAGATACTCGTATCCGTATCGCACTCTTGCGTTCACAATCCGAGCTTGCAAGTCAAAAACACTAGCAGATTTAACACCTTCCGCCCAATAGTACCGAAGCTGCGAGATCCACTCGAAGTCCTGATCACTTTCGACATCTTTCTCAATCATGTGCGAGATTGTATCTCGTGCGTGGACATCGATAACCACCAGAGCACCAATTGTTGTACGCTCCAGCTTCGTCAAATTGCCACGTACCAGCATCACAATCTTGTCTAGCTGCGAATTCAGGACTTCGACGTACGCTTTGATTCCGTTTACACCATTCCCAAGGTTAAGAGCTCGGGTGACATCCTGCGTCCAGTACACTTGCGAGACTGCCAACACAACTTGTGCAGGCCATTTGAGCATCCACGATTCACGATCTTCAAGCAAGTAAGCTGCAAGTGAGCGCTCCGTTTGGTCTCGCACACTGTCCCATTGACTCTGCTCCACCTCGAGCAGCCACATTTCCACATTGCCTTTGTTTTTGTTGCTTTCGGGGCTTACGGGTAGTCGTAAAGGCACAACTTCACCTTCAGCCGACCGCATTTCGGTGATAAGCAAGGGCGGGCCATCTTGAAATGTCACGTTGAAAACACCTTCGAAGCATTTGCCTAAGTGAGGCTGCACTGCTCGTGGTTCCTTGGTTTGTGATAGAATTTCTAACAGTTCATCATTCGACAGGAAGAAGAAGCGTGGGAAGTGCAAACGCTTCATCTCCAAGTAGTCGTTCAGACCCTTTTGAATCTCGTCCAGCTTTTCGTTAGCACGTTGAAACTTCGCTAGTAGTTTATCCATGGCGATAACAGTCAGAAATGTTGGATCAGCTACTGTATCCTCCATCGTTTTCCGCCACAAGGCATCCACACTAGCAAATCGACGTGCTTCTGTGGGCATTTGACGCATAATGTCCTCGGAACTGAAAATCGCTTCGAGATACAACCACGTACGTTGACACGCCATCCATTCGTCCAGCAATTGCTGGGAATACTGCAGTTTTTTCTCCCATGCCTTGCAGTCCTTCTCAATACTTTTGATATACGGAGATCCACGCATCGTTTGTGTTTTCACGAGATGATCGTCCAGCAGAGCCACGATATCGTCCGTACTACGAAGCAGATATGTACCAGTCTCACGATACGCGGCAGTCTGGAACTCCACCTTCTCCCATTCAGCGATCATCGCACTTAGATTTTTCTGCAGCGAGTACTCTTTTTCAGCAAAAGTGCCGATCTCTTGAATTGTTTCCAAGTGCTGCGTAATGCCACGATCAAGCAGTAGTTGTAGTGTCAGCTCTTCTTCAGACTCTTCAAAACCAATCGTGTGGCGTAGTTTTTCCCAATGTCTCTCCTGAAGTGCTGGACTTGCTAGCGACTGGATCACAGGCAAGTAGGCTTTGAACTCTTCGGTGCGTTCTCGAAGTATGAGTGCGACTTCAGCTGATCCTGGGGCGTCATCTACCAGAGACTTGCTCAATTTATAAGACGCTTTCCACCACTCCGTCACGAGTGCTTCAATCGCTCCACCCTTTAACTCTAGGAATGGGCCGTTAAGCCATGTCTGTCGACTTGCATGGAACTCGGAGCTCATTGTCCAAAGCTTGTAATACGGCGCAAAGTCACCCTCCAGCTTGGTCAGCAATGGCGTGTACTCTGTCGGTGGAAACCCAAACACAGCTTCACGCGCATTAAAGTCTTGTGCTTTGGCTCGTGCATCTTGCAGTGCGTCAAAAAGCGTGATTGCTAACTCCACATACTTGTCCGTGTGTTCAACTTCACCATATCGCGTGAAAGCCTGCACTTCACCTTCAAAACGCTCCATATCCAGCTCAAACGCTTCCTTCTCGAGAGCAAGACGATCCATCATACGAACTTTATCTTCTTCAAGAGCTGAATCGCATGAATCTGCTGCATGAGCAACCTTGAGAGGCCATTCTTTCGTTGAATGTGCTAGTGTAAAGTCTTCAGCAGACAATTTGTGCGAGAATTCGTTCAACGCATCCAGGCGTACATGTATGGCTGCAACTTCACGTTGGATGCCTGCAATCACAGCTTTACTCTCACCGACAAACTGCTTTAGTTTTGCAAGCTGCGCCTCGTTTGTAGGTTTCTCGTTGATCCTCGCCAGAATTGCAGCATAGCGAGCAGTGATAGCAAGATTTTGAGCTCGTGAATCGCGAACCAGACTTGAAATGAGCGTATCTCGCAGCTCAAGCGATCGAGTACGAAGTTGTTTCTTGAGTGCACTCGTATGAACGCACACAAGCGGGAGTGCAACGAAGTCAAACGCAATGACGTCGACTCGGAACGCCAGCTCATGAAATCTTCGGATCTGCGCGCACAAGCGTGGCAAGTATGCTTCTTCATCTGCTGTTGGTAGTGCTTTGCCTTCTTTTAAAAGCTGTTGCTCTTGCTGTTGCAACGGCTGTAGTTCGGCGATGAATGCAGTAGCGTCAAAGTGGACAAAAGCTGTGTACGCTGCAAATTGTGCTGCAAGTGCGTGAGCTGCTTGCATTGCATGGTCCACGCTTTCACAAACTGCTACTTTTGCCGCCTGTAAAACATCCAAACACTCGGCAACCACTGCAAGACGACTTGCCTTTTGCTCTTCACTGCTTCGATTGGTGTCTTTATCAACTCCATCGACGCCAAGGTCGAGCAGTGGCTGGCGATCGAGAGATAATAGCCCCATGATATCGCAGTCCAGTCTGTCAATCTCCTGTACTGCTGCCACCACAGCATCCAACGGCTCCAATAACGTTGTCGTCACTTCTTGTGCTGATGGTTCCACAACCACCTCATCGTTCACGAAAGCAAGTTGAACACTGAACAACGAGCTGCGAGGTGCACGGATCTCCTTTTGCTCTAGCATTTGCGTAAAACGCTTTCTGGAAGGGCGAATAGGAACGTCCTCCTCTTCTCCATTGTCACCATTTGCATCTGTACGAGAACTCGTAGACTCAATTTGCTGCTCTTCTGTCTTAGCTGATGTTGCAGGTCGCGCAGTCACGAGACTTCCTGACTCGGCGTGGTGCCGTACAAACTTCACCCACTCATCCACCGAGCGATGAACAACTTCACGTAGCTGGGCTGTCAATCGCAGCTCCAATCCTGTCAGTACTCGTTTCAATCTGCTGGCATCGTAAGCTGCTCGATCCGAAAGAAACAAGTCGAAATGGTCTTGGAGGTTGTCGATCACGTTCTCAACGAGTGCGCGTCTCCAATCCACGAGTAAAATCTCTGCTACCTTGTTTGAATGTGCTGCCTGCAGAGCTTTGAAGTCTAATACGCGAAATGGCATCTGCGATGCCAAAGTCACGGTCGTTGTCGACCATGCACTTGCTCCATTCGTCAAGATACTAGTTCCTCGTTTATTTTCCTTTGGTACCTTAGCAGGCTCCCCATCCACTTGAACCAGCAGTAGTTTTCGAAATGTTTTCTCCCAGCCAGCATACATACGCCGCAGGACAGCAAGCAGTTGAGGTGAACTCGTGTAAGAAACCGTGTTCACACGTCGCCGATTCCGATCAAAGTCGTGTTCAGGGATTGATACTTTTCCGTACGTGGTGGCCCCCACCTTCTTCGCTCCAGGCACGAGATCAAGTCCTTGAAATCTAGCTTGCAAGTCGGGGTCACGACGCAACTGGTTCAGCAACGCCGCCTTCTTCATACTTCGCATGTACTCTTGAATTGCAGTGTCCGTTAGCTGACGCAACAGCTTTGCAGCAGGTTGTGAGTCCAATAACGCTACACGCTCAGGCAAGCCCGCCACCACTCGAGCATGCACACGTTCTAACGTTGGTCGCCCCATAGCTCGCAGCTGGGACGCATCTTGTCTCGCCAAAAAGTCATCAAAGCGCAAACTCGCTTTGACCTGTTCACGCCGCTCTCTCGCGGCAGCTACTCGTCTTTCAAATGTGATGGCCGACTCACTCTCGAAGCGCAGGTTGATCCGCCTCACCCACTTTTGCCTGTCGGACCCTTGGAACTGCACCAAGTACTGCGTTCTCCCCACGTCGTAGCTCAAGACTGCACAACTTCTCCAGCGCCACTCTCCTTGAAAAAAATACGGCGAAGCGCCCACGCGTTCTCTCTCGATCCACTCCAGTGGCGTATGAGCTTCAAACTCGTCGCTGTCGAACAAATGCAATGGGAACTGCGACTGATCAAGCTGTAAAATGTCCTCATCGTCGTTAGCTGCACCGTCCTCTTTCTCGCTCGACCCCAACGTCGCCGTGTGGCTCAGACTCTCGTCCAGTTCTTGACCCCGGATCCTACCGGGGAACGGACGTACGGGTGGTGCTGCGGTGAGCTGCCGTTGTTGCGCGCGTCTCTCCTGTTCCTGAAGCAGCTCCTCCGCCGCCTTCCAGCGGTGTGGGCGGTTGTTATGGTCCACGCGCGTGAGGTCTACAGCAACCGGTTTGGCCGGCTTCTGCTGTCGGCTCGACGGCGATTTCGCAGCTCCGGCGGCCGCTGCAGCGCTGCGACTGGCGCGAGAAGCGGCCGCAACACGCGTCTGCTGCAGACGTCGCTCTTTCTCCTTGCGGTGCTGCTTGTGCAGCTTGAACCGCGCCAGAAGCTGCTGCTCCGGGGTCAGTGAGCCGGGACCACCCGTCGACGGCGCTGCACTCTGCTCCTCCTCGTCCTCGACACTCAGCGAGGTGAGCGACGTATCGGCGCGTGGCTGCGCCATGCTGGAGCTGGTTGGGTGGTGGCGGCGGAGTGGTGGGCACCAAATGGATCAAGCGTCGCCCATGGCGCCCCTACGACGGTCTCCAGTAACGAGTCCCGCGTAACCAACCATCACTTCAACTTGAAGTGGTCAAATCTTGCAGCTTTGCCATTCACGCATCAGCTACACGCATCAGCTACAAAGCTCTAAGCTTTCATGATTCATGACACAGTGAAGCAAATGACACAGTGAAGCA